>JAHDVE020006286.1:0-172287 GCA_022606495.2 Halesus radiatus
AGATTGCAATCCGTTTGTTAAGATAGGTGAATCTATTAAAGGGACACAGAGTCAAGGGTTTAAATATGTCTTAAATGGAGTAAGTTTATACCCGCTGAAAGTACAGAACTCAATCCGACAGACTGCTATTCGAGCGTCCCACCGACAAACTCTCCCACAAAAAGCGTAAAATATCTTGAAAAATCGACATCATTCTTGATCACGGTGTTACCTTGTTTGAAAATCGGTTATGAACTTGCCTTTGGCACTCATCCACGGACAACAGGAGTGTGTTGTGGTAGATATCTGTAATAAAAGAAGAAATTTAAGTATCGCTCTTCAAACGAATTCGCTTTTATTTTTTACAAAGAATGGAAGAATTCTCTCCTCTCTCGTTACGAGTAAATTTTCAGTTTTACTCCCCTATCAAATAGTACTAAAAAATTGTTAAAGGAAACAAATACCGGATAGTTACACAAAAGGTGTGTTTTTATTGTTCTTTTGTTCTTATTTGTACAAACAAGTTGAACGATTTGATTCTACACCCCATTAGGCAGACCTATTATAGAATGGAACAAAAAAAGTTTGTTGTTAAATCTTCGACTGAAATTTGAGAAAATATTCTATTTTTATTATGCAAATAGAAATTATTGTCTGAAAGCGATCATTTATGAAGTGCTGAAAATCTCTATATATAAAAATGAATGTTTGTATGTCCTCGATTTTTATAAAAATTACTCCACCGGTTTCGTTGAAAATTGCACGGTTTGTTCTTATAAGTGCCAGAAAGCTTTAAAGAGTAGTTTAAATGAAATCTAATATGTTAAACTGTCGCTATAACGTTTTAAAATCAGTATGAAAATCATTGAACCCGTAATTTTGTATTGAGGTTAGCCCATAGATATACCACGCTCGTTAGTCATAGATCACATATTTAAAAAAAGAAGGTTTGTTTGTAATCAATAAATTTCCCCCGAAGTAAAACTGTACCTGCCTAAAATTCTGAATAACATTAATAACATTTGATATTTTTATTTCACAGTAGCTCCGAGTAGCGGAGACTTTTCTTGTTCATCACCATAGCTCAAAATCATAGCTCGAGTAGATATATAAACTTGTAAAGATATAGACATAAGGAATATTGATGTTTTTTTTTTTTTTTTTCGAAGAAGAATTCTTCTTCTAGAAGGTTTTCACTTTGTGATTAAACCAACATATACAGTTAAAAATTCGTTAGAATTAGTTAATTATCTACAAGTACTGGAAATCCCTAATCATGCTATGTTGGTGTCTTTCGATATAGTCAATTTATTCCCCAGTATCCCAATTAAAGAAAGTAAAACAATCATTACTAACCTATTAAATGCTTCAAATTTATCTAAAGACTTAGTTTATGATTTAAATTTATTATTCGACGTTATTTTTAAACAGAACTTTTTTCAGTTTAATAACACCATTTTTAAACAGAAGGATGGCTTGGCAATGGGGAGTAGTACGAGTCCTTTAATAGCAGACATTTTTCTTAATAATTTAGAACAACAAATTTTCAATAGCGGTGCGCTCTTGTTAAAAAAAATATATATTGTTGGAAAAGATATGTCGATGACATATTTTGTATTTGGCTAGGGATGGAAAGACAATTTATCATATTTTTAAACTTTTTGAATAAATTACACAACAATATCAAATTTACACTAGAAATAGGTATAAATAAGAGTTTGAATTTCTTAGATTTAAATTTAACTTTAAAGGATAATAAAATAGATTTCAATATTTTTCGTAAAGAAACATACACTGATATAGTTATTCATAGTTCATCAAATCATCCGTTCTCTCAAAAACTTGCTTCTTTCCACTCTATGATTAATAGACTAATTACCATTCCTTTGTCTGATCATAATTTTAATTTAGAATTAAACCTTATCAAACAGATAGCTTTAAATAATGATTATCCCACTAAATTGATAGATAAAATATTAAATAAAAAAATCAAACAACGTTACATAAAGCAGTATATTTACCCAGGGTCAAAGGATATAAATAAACAATGGCGTCGAATTTTATTTGTAGATAATGATTGGTCAAAATTAATAAACAAAAATATTCCAAGTAGTATTCAACCAGCGTTCTACACAAATAACAAATTGAAGAATTATGTTTTAAATAATAAAGATAGTGATGTTAGTATTAAAAAATCGGGAGTTTATAAACTCAACTGTCATGACTGTAATGCATTTTATATAGGTAGAACCACCAGAAGTTTCGACATTAGAGTTAAAGAACATATTAGAGCATTAAAAAATAACAGTGAATCAGAATTTGCGGATCATTTAATAGAAAATGATCATACTTTTGATATAGATACAGGATTAAAAATACTTCATACGGGATACAAAACAACACAAATTAATAATTTAGAAATACTAGAAATTAGAAAAAGCGATAATTTAAAAATTGATATAATCAACAAACAAAAAAACTTTTTTGGTAATCCTATATTAAATATTTTCCCACTTACCAGGCCTTCCTACTCTAATGACCATTCCAACAACTTGACGATTTCTTAATTATACCTTTGTCACCTTCCTTTAACGATTGTAATTTCCTAGTTATTTGTCTTTCCCCTACCACCCCTTCCCACTTAAATCTTTGTAATTTCCAAATTATTGTAATTTCCTGATTGTAATTCCCTAATTACTTGTCTTTCCCCTACCACCCCTCCCAACTTAAATCTAACTGTTCTATATTTTAATTGTTAACTTCAGTATACATTGATACCTGAAGATGTGAGCATCGCTCACGAAACATGTTGTAATATTGTATATTAATAAAGTGATGTATACAAAGTTATTTTGTTTTAATTAAAATATTGATGTATATATATATTTTTGAATATGAGTAAATATACATAAACAAATATAATTATAAAAAAAATAATTCTATGATTTTTTTTTTTTTACTGCCACTAACTAATACCAAGTATACCCACGCACTGGCCTTGCCTATGTGGGATTTTTTTGCTATTTATACAATACACATAAATTTAAATGTATGTTTTCAAATATACATATAACTGAATATATAAAAAAAATGTTTATTACCTTTTTACATATGTTTATATAAATGTGTGTATTAATAAATAAAAAAGGCATTTTAGGTAACGCTTCTACTTCGAATTGTACTCCAGAGTAATTCCGAGAGAATCCAGCAAGCGTAAAGAGGTGCAAATATAGCTTTTTTTAAATCTTTGTGAAGTAAAAAAAAAAATTAAGTATATAGCACATTTTTTTTGATGCCTATTTTGAACCCGCAATCTTCTGGTTTGGGCAAAAGAAACATATTGCTCTTTCACGACGATCTCAAAAATCTTACCATTATCTTATCTTAAGTATAAGAATACATGAAGGTATTTAGAAGGTTATTTAATTAAATTTGTGGTAAGTGAGTAAATGGTATCTTGAGACAATAATTATTTTGGTTACACAAACATATTATCCCTTAATTGCGATTTCCTGTGAACATCTAGCAATCTAAAGTTTACGTAGGTTGGTATGGGGTTGAAAATCGCCATTAAGGGGTACGGGAAAACTTAAAGGATAGCTAACAGGGTGTTTCCTGCTTTTTACTTCTTCAGAAGTAATGGTTTGATACACGAGTTTGTAATGTTAATATGGCTAAACATTGCTTTTGAAAGTATTAATAATAACGTCGTCTCACAATTATTGCCTTATTTGTTTTCCTGAGCATCGTGCATCCATCACCCTAAGTTAAAAGTTTTGCTTGTGCGGTGATAAAGGACTTAGCCAGCCGATGAATTGAACTTAAGACGCCTGGGAGGAAACCGAACATAATGCCAACTCAACTGTTTGAGTTTAATAATAATAATTGGATTACTTCTATACCGCCATTTTCGTGAGAAAATCACCTCAAGGGCGCTACAAATAATTTATATGACAAATCACTTGACGTATAACTAATACCTTACAGTTAAAAATTATTACAAATGGCCCTTAAGTAAGAATTATAACTATCCACTTACCACTAATACTTATAGGTAGGGATTAACTACCGAGACTTATAATTAGTGACTTAGTACATCTATGGCTTATAGCTAGTGACTTAGAACTAAAAGTTATAGCTAGTGACTTATAATTTAGACTTAAGTAGGTATAACTAGAATATAAACCTAACACATATATAAATCTAGTACATATTTAAACTAATGCATATTTATGACCAAGTGCATATTTTTTACACAATATTGCAAAATGACTTACAACTATGGCTTAAAACTAGGGTCTTACAACTAAAATACCTATTTAGAATGTAATAAATACCCATAATGATTATTGTTCGTGCTGTCAGTTAACTTTAAAAACAAAAAAAATCTTATTTAATTATAGTATAATTAAATTTCCATTAAATATTGTGCTTTCTTGCTGTTACAATAATTAAAATGATTAATATTCTAGTATTATTATTTACTACAATTACTCATATTAATCACACACAGGTAGAGCCTATGTGTTTTCCTATTTCTTACTATAATAATCACAAAAATGCATGTAAAAAAATGTATATAATTTATATTCTACTTTATGTTAAAAACTGAGGGGAAAAAAAAGAAAGTGAAGAGTTTAGGCACCGGAGGCCGTTAGAATTATTAATATATATCGACATTTCAGAGGCAGGGTTAGTTGTTTTATTTCACCTGTCGACCTGTCTTGCAGGCTTAATCTTGCTCCACTTGATTTTAAGATTTCATCGATTCATAATTTATTAAGAATTTCCATTTAAAACGGCCCACTGTCTCCACAATTAATTTGACAATTTATTCACCTCTAAACCAGCAAAATGCTTTACGTATTGTATACAAAATCTTCCCAACTGTAGGGAGCTAATCGTAAGCAATGCTTGCAGTTATATGTATGAAGTCAATGTATTCAGTTAAAAAAACAATTAAGGCCTAAATTATTTATGCATCAACTATTCGAAATTATATACTGTCAATGCGCCAGCCGAAGTTGAGATTTTAAGAGAAAATTTTACTTAAATTTCACTAATTCAACTATAATATTGTTTTTCTCAAAGTGGTAAGAAAATAATAATGTTAATGTCAACCTTTTATAAGTACACCAAATTCCGCAATTACTCACGTTATATAATATGCTCTTCTCCTTGATTCGTCTCAATTATTTGGCTTAATTTTACGAACAACGTGTCCACGTCTTCTCCCATCCCAAATCGCTTCACAAAATCTTCTGAATATCCCGTCCCTACCTAGACATTCTGCATATTTGACCAAACTAGGGATATCTTTATTAATTTTATTTTTTTTCTCTCTTAGTGAATGAACTTATTTTACATATTTTACTAGGTAATTTTTTTCTATGTTTTTCTTTTCTTTTTTTCTTCCTCTTATTTTACGTACCTATTGCTATTTTTTTGTTTGTATTATTATCACTTATGGAACTTATTGCATTTTACTACCCCTGAGTACCTTATGGAATAAAGAACTATTATTGGTTAAGCACCATATTATTTGATTTACGTAGATTAGAATTATATTCAATATTTTATAATAATGTTTACATCGTTTGAATGAACAACATTTTGTTAGATATCATTCTCTCTGAAGCAAAGTAAGTTCAGCCTCTGTGCACTGGAATTCGCCTTAATCTGGTTGGTGTTTATCTAAATGCACAACAGAGGTCAGTGACGTGCTCTTTTCTGCATATGTGCTGGCGATAAGTGCTTAGAATAAAGTAGGTATTCAAAATAGTATTGCTCTCTATCATATGAAAGAGTTTTTCTCTCTCTAATAATATTACCTTGTTTTCTGTGGAATTATTGTAATTTTTCGGATTTTTGGCCCCTTGCATCTCGCAGATTTTAATCTTCAGATCACTTATTCAATTCAGCTGTTTTTTAATACAGCTGAATTGAATAAGTGATCTGTGCGGTGAATTTTGATTTAGAAAATCAACAATTGTAACCTTGAGAAGTGGACCTTCTGGATGCAGAGGAGATCGCTGATGCGCTGAGGTTAGTGGTGATTTCTTTGTACATGGGCAGTTTTTGCAGTTGTTTTACAGAGAGGATCTTCATTGTTGTTTTATTTTTTATAATCATAATCAATATCAGGGTATAAATCCCATAATTGATGTTGGCTGCTTACACGCCATATCTATTATCATTATTGTTTTCAAAAAATGACTATTTTAGTATACGGAAGATAGAAGTCTTCGAATTGTGAATATAAAGGTGACACATCGAAATTCTCTGGACAGATGGAGTAGGTAACTAAATAAGAAGTTCTTAATCGAATGGCCTAAAATTGTGAAATTGTTTAAGATATACAAACTCCAATTCCTTGGCTATGCCATGAGAAGTGACAAGCAAAAGTTTGACTAATTCATGTTCCGTTGAAAATTGATGAAAGACGTACCTACTACTTACAGGAAGTTTTCCCACCCCATACCTTCAAAATCCACATGAATGATACGAGAACAGTATAGTTCTACTTTTATTTATCCCACTTCTTCGAATATTACATTTTTCCTCACACTGCATTTCCTCCATGACTACGCCGGATCCATTAAAGCATTTTCCCCAATGAAGGGAATCGATATACCATCAATACGTAAATAAAATAGATAGCTATATCGGCTGCGTTTAAATTCAACTAAGAGAACCTAATTCAACAGCACCGCCGTATAGTCTTCGGCGGAGACAGCACTTTACAGAACTTTAATGAGATTGTTGTGGAACACGGAGTACCCCTCTACAAGGATGAAAGACGAAATTCGATAGAAAATGTTTGATTTGTCAAAACAATATAATATTTTTTCTTCTCATTACTTATAACGAAGGTGTTTAGTAGATTCGGTTTTACCAGTTATGAGTATCTTTCTTGATCTTTAATACTTCTTTACGATTCCAAAATGACGAGAAGAGAAATGCCAGCGTTTCTTTCGTTTACGTTTGATCGGTCTGAAAGTTTTCGATTTAGAAAATTTCAAAGATTTTTGTGAAAATTTTTTCAATGAACGATAAGAATGAACTGCATTTATTGGTTTGTCCTTAGGCCTAACTAAAGTGAATGGGAGGGGGTGGATGTCGATAAAAAAAATGGTTGAAAGTGGTCAATGGGCCAAAAAAGTTGGGAACCTCTGCACTAGAGTTACGTTATTCCGAAACATCAAAGCATTTACGTTATTTTTCCAAATGCACTAAAAACAAATCCACTTTTAATTTTTGCAGGTGCCCAATCCCATTGGAGATTTGCTATCGTAATTGCAATAAAATATAAGGCAATTAGTAATTACAGTAATTTAATATGTTTAAAACAAAATATCTGAAGTGGTATATACTCGTATGTCTATAATCCTTCTTTCATTTGTTATTTTATATAATGTCAAAGGAACTTTAGTTGGAGTCACATATACCTCTATCATCATAATCACTTTGTGAAAATATAGGCAACCGTGGTTGAGTGATTACGATCCTCGGGTATGCATATGGGGGTCGCATGTTCATCCCGCCGTGCACAAGTAAATTTTATAAGATTAAATTGTGTTATTTTACAGTAAATTCATTTATATTTTTGGCACGTTCCAGAGTAGTAGATACTTTCAGTATCGCCCTGGTGAAAGACCATCATTCAGAATCGAAGCGTTGCTTGAAATGACTTTAGCCTTATTTGGAGACAAGATATGAATAACCAGGTACTTTCCCCCTCCCCCTTCCCCACCTCCCTCTTCGCCACCACCCTCTTCCACACCTCCCCCTGCCGCACCCCTTCCCCACCGCAGTACCTTTTTTTTAAATTAGTTTCTATTTAAAAATTTTACATGTATGTGACTTTAGTAATAATTTCTAAGTACAAAACATAATCATGAGAACAGTAAGTAAGTAATGCATATTATTATATATATTCATATCATAGTCTCACTGCCTCCAGACGGTTGGGAGCATCTGGGACTTTTGTACTACTCGCATAATAATTGAAAAAGAAAACAATTAAAACTATTTATTTTATTTTCTTCTTTACCTAACCTTCAATAGATCTTTTAACGTTAACACGTATGTATGCAGTTAACTTTAACATAACCAGTTTGGCCGGTCAGTGGCTGAGTTGGCATCGCGTTTGGGTCTCACCCAGGCGCCGTAAGTTCAATTCCCTGGCTGGCTAAGTCCTCCATTACGACACAAGCAACATCTTCCGCTTACTGTGATGGTAGTAGGAGATTTTTTAAATATTGTCAGGTTATTCATAACCAGGGAATATTTGACATTCTTTTCATAAGAAAAAAAAAATTGAATTTATTTCGAACCTATTTTGAATAAAAAAGCTCTTTTTATAGTTTATGGTTTTCGCGGGTGCATTATCAAAGCTTTAATGTCATTATTTCAGAAAGCACGCGCCTTAAGCTGCATCCAAAACGTTTATATCAACTAAGCTTTCTGCAACCAATACATATAAGGTTGTGTTGGTTACCGTAATATCTGAGGTTCTCACTTAGGCATCCATTAGGAAACTGAGTTCCGTCAAATAGAGAAATTATTAAGCAGGGGAGAGGTTGACTAGACGACCAAATAGTTTTAGGAGATTTTTTTAGGTAGTTTGATTTAAATTAAAGAAACATGGTTTGTTTGAGTTGTCAATATGATAATTCCAATGTATGTATTATTTATATCAAAATGTACCTTATCCCCAAGTGAAGTTTCCCAATAATAATAAAAATATTTTTTTATACCAGGATGTAGGGAGGTTGGTGCATTTCCCATATAGTTAGTTGTACGTATTGTACGCAAGAAGAAAATTATTAAAAAAAGGAATGCGATAATAAAATAACATAACAAAAGATAATGCAAAAGTAATGGGGCACAAATAAAATAAAGGAATAGTTGTGTCGGGCATGGTTCTGAGTGAGCTCGGACCGAGCGCTCACTCAGGAGTGGGGCTTGGTACAGGTAGGCTGCGGTCACCACTGTCTAGTCGGAGGTCATTAGCCGCATCCTGGCTCCTGTGACCCGGTGTCTAATCAGGGCGGCGAATCCGTTCGTTCGTTGCTCCGTGAACATTGCTGATATGGCTGTATCTTCTGTATCCAAATATAATTCTAGAGTAAATATTTCTAATATTTGAAGAATGCGTTCCCTCTACGCCTACGGTTTGGCGTTCTGAAGAGCTGTTTTAATTTGTTTCTCAATTTTTAATACGTTTTCGGTAAACCCCCTTGTTTTCTCGAAGACTTTTTCTGATAATCATCATTCTAAATTTCTTTCTGTATTTGCTGTTAGTTGTCACATTTGACAAGATGAAATAGGTAATACTAGTAAAAAAAAATCTTAAATAAACTCCATTCTTAATAAAAACATATTATTTTTAAAATTATTCATTTCGGCTGGTTATCAAATTGTTCACGTTTTCAAGACAATTACCAAGAATATTTTTTTATGTCGTAATGTTTTATTTCACATCCTAAGGATTAATTCAAAACTTGTTAATACAGATAGGCCGAAATAGAATCTAACGATTTTCCAATTATAACCTCATAACCACGATATTTCGAAAGACGTAGGAGAAAATTGCAAGTATATGAAATACTGTATATATCATCCTAAATTATTGCCAATGTATTTTCAATAAATCTCACTTATTGCCTAATCAAATCAACCTTCTTCCAAATTTCAATAAATACAACATACGTACAGGTGCATTAATTACAACAAATAACAAAAGCGATAGATTGTAGATTGCGTTGTGGCTCTATAACAAAACAACATTTAACAATAACAACTAAGAGCGACAAAGTTTATTTTCGTATTGTATGCAGCACTCAAGTTACAATTCTGTACAAATTGCATGCTCGATCTCCATTCTTGGAGTATGCAACTGTGGAAGATTTTGCATAATGATTTTTGCTTTCCCCTTATAAAGTTAACTTATTCGGCCCGTAATTCAGATCTCGCAAAATTGAAACCCGCGATCACAAGTTAAAAGGATTGTTGACTTTTAATCATATAACATCGTTTTGGTTAAAAATTACCTCAAGGATTCTAAAATAAGCTGTAAGATAACTAATAATTTTAGGTTAAAATATCTTAAAATCCTTAGATATTAAGATAAAACGAAGCCTGTTGCACGTGTATATTTTAAAGGATTTTGCAAGAAATTTTTACTAAACCTTGAACCAAATATACATAACATTCAAGAATTTATGTTAGATCATCGATTGAACCTCAGATTTTGTCAAAAATTACAAGAATTTAATCGCTGACGTAGTTGGCCGTTTCTATTTTTATTTAAATAGTACACTTTTGCAAAATCCCATCAATAGTGAAAACTGTCATGTCGCTGGATATAAAAAAAAACCTTTATTTTCAAATGGTTCACGATTGCACACAAAAACAGTTGGCTTCGCATTTACGGAACACACTAGAGTAGATATCCCGAAAGTAGCGCGACGGGTAAAAAACGGTGTACAATTTAAGCTTTTTATTTCATGTACTCATCGACTGAGAATACTGTACCTTATCGACCCAGCTAACACGCTACCTTTCATTATTTTGTCATTTCCTCACTGACGCTTTTCAAAAGGCTACTTCCATTTCGCTATTTCCTTTGTAATATAACGAGCGTGGCTGTTGAGCAAAGAAAGGTATTTTAGTTGCGCCGTAAAATGTTAGATAATATTGCCATATTGTTTACTTCGATATTTTATTAAATTACGACTGAGTGGTTCTACCAGCTTGTTTCTTAAATTTTTCTCCCGGGAGGAATAATTTTATTAAGAGGTTTTTTTTGGCACAGAAATAACCATTAACTCTTTATATGTTAATAATATAATCTTATTATAAAGTGTTAACAGTTATTTCGATTGTGAACGTTTCATTGGTGTTATGATGTAGATTTTTTTAAATGCAATTTGAATTAAATCACATTTAATGTTATTACAAATTTGATTTACTTCTGCAAGTATTTCAGTTTTTTATTATTACAGCTGTTTCGGCGTTCAAAACCATTTTCAAGTTGTGGTTTTGGTTACATTGAGACGATTTACTTATATGATTTTATTTACGCTCACACGATTTTAATTTGAATGGTGTTTAAAAAGATTTATTACCGGGTAAACCGATTTACTTTGAAAATAATTGTGATAGTTAAAAATTATCCCTTTTGTGAAGAATTTGCAGTTGAAAGGCTACTTCCAATTTAAAATTATTATTATTATTATTTTTTTTCATTTTATATTGTACACAACAGACAGGGTTAACATAACAATTACAAAGAAATAACTCAAATAATAAATTCCAACAATGAGTCTAGGTATGTGACTCTTCTTAAGCGTTCAGTACAAGAATGTTAAAAAGAAAAAAAAAATAATACAATAAACTTGTGTCGATAACAAGACAAAAGATATTTTTCTACTTCCGACATTCCTTTGACTTAAGCCAGTTTAGGTTAGATAAAACCTTAGATTTTTCAGGTGAGCTTTCTAAATTTATGTACAAAGTAAGTTAAAAGATACTATTTAAATTTGCACATTTTGTTAAAATAATCAATTTACAGTTGTAAAATCGCACCGTAATTGTAATTAGTTGCATCGACTCTTCTTCATTCAAGCGTAATAAGGATGCAAGCGGTAAATTTTCCCTCTAATTTCTTTATTACAGCTGCAAATTTTTTTTCAGCATCTCTTTTTTTCCGGGCAAATGAAGTTGATGTAGATTTCAATTGATTTGTATTGTTTTTTATTAATTGATACACTAAAGTTTTTAAGACAAGATTTTTGTGCATAGCGCAAAGGGTAACAATTAATTTTTAAAAACAATAATTATTAGCCTGAAACACTCATCCAAATTGAAAAAACCTTCCGAGAAAAGATAAATGTTTTTTTTTCACCAATAAAATGTAGACATAATTTGTCATCACGCCATCTATTGAGGGATTTAGCCGTTACAAGCCTTTCTCATACTAATAAAGTTGGTTGTTTACAGGTGAAATAAAATAAAAAACAGTAATTATTGAATGAAACACTAGTACATATTGATTAACTTGGCGGGTTTGCGATAAGCCGACGTAGCTCAATGGTAGAGCATCTGACCGGCAATCAGAAGGGTGCAGATTCGAGTCCTGTCCGTGACATTTATCTTTTCTCGGAAGGTTTTTTCAATTTGGATGAGTGTTTCAGGCTAATAATTATTGTTTATAAAAATGATATGTATTGAATTATATCTGTGAATCCATATCAGCGTCTGTCAAACAACCTTTTAAGTCATCAGGAATCCATGAGACATCATTTTTGAGAGTGAAAATAATGTCATACCCGTAGTGCAAAATACATTTCACAGTGGGATGAATTTAAAAGAACGATAATGGAATTTCCAGCACGCCTAAATGTGTGAAATTACCGCCTATCGCAGAGGCGCTCGCTCAGTTTTCGAATGTGATTGCGTGCAGTTCGGCCTTTATCCGAAGTTTACTAATTTATGGCATAGAAGAAAACTATCACGGTCAAGCATTTGTCATGTGTAACACATGTACCTTAAACAATCTTTGCGAAATATCATACAGCAAATACCGCATCGAGAATCTCTTTATTTGTCTATAGACATGTTTGAAATTATAAATCGCTTCTTCACATATTTTGATAACTAGATATAAGTGACAATGTCGAATATTAATGATTTATTTATTTATTTTATAGTATACGCCCTACATGGACTTTTACATATTTTGTTAGAAAAGTTCAAATTATAATATCTACACAGGTGCAAAACACGTCACAGTAGGTACATCGGTAAAATAGGTACCCTTCACGAAATACAACAACTAAATATTTAATTTGTCTCACAAACAAATTTCTGCAATAACATCGTGCAAGTACCATTCCAAATAATTACTAAACAGAGGCTAATGTACAAAACACACCTCACATTCACTGATACTTATACTTTAAATAAATATCTTATTAATAATTGTTGAGGATGTATACAATAATCGTCCATTTTTATTTGTATTCGGCCTAGTTAAACATATCTACTATATCTGAAGGAAAATATAATTTTTTAAATCTATGTACTTTTAAAGAGTTTGTTACACTGCTAGTTTGCGAATATCCAGACAATACTTTTATAATAATTTATCCTAATTCTATCAGTATAAGCGGAAATGTTGATTATGCAATTACGGACGTCTTAACAAGTGCAATGATTGCACCCAAGATGCATGAGTAGGAAACCGACGCATTTGACAACTCAGCTACTAACCGGTAAATCACTTCATCTTTGGGAATGAGCTGATGGAGGAAGACAGTAGAAGAGCATATTAGAGGCGATCTGGATTCATTGAGGGTTGTGGCATTGATGAAGACTACGAATGCTTTATCTTTTAAATGAACAAAAAAAACTTACTGGCCACGTAGTTTCATGAAATAACACCTTCAATAGAATAAACATCAATGTGTTTCGTTTTTGTTTTTCTTTTTGGCGTTAATGCCCACGCTTACGTTATTTTTGGAGATGCTAGGCCCGGAATTTTACATTGTGAAGAGAGATTACTCATTTATATGAGCGTTGTTTCAAAACTTCTCGTTTCGAATACCCGAACTCTTTCGAAACACAAGCTCCAAATAGCTATTGTGTGTTTCAGAATTGTCTAAATGGATAGCGATAGCTTTATTTTATTTGGGCGAATTTGCCAGATTAAAGGTCAAAACAAAATACCCAGTGAACAAGACAAATCTAAAAACATTAAACATGCAAAGCTGGAAAACTTTCTTATCATGTTAGTAAGGAAAACCAGAGTATTTATTGAACGAGTAGTTGGTCGAGAAGTTTTCTGAAGTTCAGTATGATCCCTAGAGACGTACTAGAAAAATCTGCAAGCTCGAGAAATAAATGTGATCGATAGCCCGGCGGGTGACATTTGGATGTATCGACTTTTAATTCCGTAACGAGTACGAACTTATTCCATTTTCAATACGAGTTTTTCTCACAGTCCGAGAATTAGAACATTAAAACAACGAACAAAATGTATTAAAACAAAAACTACCATAAAAAAGTAGTTATCTAAAAAAATTTTAAAATACTTTTGGCTATTCGGATTCTAAAGCCTCAATGCACAGAGCGATTTCAAGGCTGCTATTTGAATAGTCTAGTTTAAATCGCTACGTGAGATAAAGTATTCGCTCTGAGTAACTCAATTAAACGCACTATTTTGGGGGACCTAGTTACCGGATTTAAGATTTTTATTTAAGTTGAGTTTTTTTTCTGTTTTCGTGTGTATTTTTCTCTTCGACTAATCCAATCGCCAACCAATATTTTTTTGATTGTTCACTCGCTACTTCCTATTTGCAGTTCGAGATATTCCAGTAGCTTTGTGTGACTCTTTTGTAGCGGCTAGATGAAGTGTCGATCACTCGCCGCGGCAAACTGGCAGCGTTGAAATTGTTCTGTGTGATCTAGGCTTATATGTGACATAATTATGAGGAATTAATTAATATTTTGAATAAAAAAACTAGAAAATGTATCAAGATGGCTAAAAATAAATAACTTATATTTTTTTAATTTAAATAAAAAATGTTTTTGTTTTAAGCCACTTTATTTTTATACATATTTATGCATTCGACCGGTTTCGGTTGGACTCAACGTTCTTCAGGAATGTACACATATAAACAAAAAATAACTACTATTATTAAACTAAATACAGAGATATCATAATGGAGACAGAGAAAGTGAGGAAAAGAGACAGCACGATAGGGTAGAACAGGACAGAGCATCACAGAGGGGGCGGTAGTGCGGCAGATAGAGAGGTAGGGGGAGGGGAGGGAAAGAAAGGGAACATCCTTAAAATCGGACTTTGGGTTAAATCTAACTGTTTATTTAAAATTTGGCATAGATTATTTTTATTTGATTTTGATATTTTTAATGCTTCTAAGTTATTAAGGCATACTATTTTTATGTATTAATTGTACTCCTGTACTTTTATCAAAATTATGGTTAGTATTAATTAAATGTTCGGCGAATTCTGAAAAACCTATACCTGTTAAACATCTAATATGTTATTTGACTCTAATGTTTACGTTTCTCGCGGTTTTACCTATATAAATTGCCGGGCAATCGTTACAATTAAGTTTATAGATGCCAGAATGGCTTAATGTATCTTCTTTGTCTTTACAATTAATTAAAAGTTTGCCTAAATTATTATTGGTATAAAAAGCTGGTTTTATTTCTGATGGGAGTTTTGATGTTCACAAGGATTAAATTATAATGTCAAGCCACAAAGTGATTGCTTCCTTCGATAAATTTTTTTTTTTTTTGGGAAGAATTCGCCTAAAAATTTCCAGAATAAACAAAAATACAACTCTATTATTGCCCCACATTTCAATTACTGCTCAACGATACTTTTCTTGTGTAACGAGAGAGAACAGAACAAATTAAAAATTCTCCAAAATAGAGCAATGCGAATAAAGCAAAGTAGATACACCAAAGAAGCTAAAATGTTAGAGGAATTAAATTGGCTAAGAGTGAAACAAATGCTGACATTGAACTCAATGATTTTTATACATAAAATAAGAAACAAATGCTGCCAATATATTTTTCCAATAATATTATTTACACCTTGGATATTTACAGATATAATATGAGAACATGTAAGGAAATTAGACTACCGAAAAAGAACAAAGCTAATACGCAAAACTGTTTATTTTATAGAGGGATGAAGTGTTATGGTGCTTTACTGGTCCCAATCAAAATTGCACCAATTAATAAATTTAAAATAGATTGTAAAAACCACATTAAGTTAACTTTGTTACGATGACTTGCTTACTTGTCTTTGGAATATGAATGTTTTGGATTCGAATGAGTTAAGACCTAAAAATATATAAATATGATATGTAATGTCTTTTACTGTCGTTTTTCCTTAATGAACCTTATGATAGTGGATTTACAGAACTTGGCTATAGAAAATGGCATTAAAAAAATAAAATATAAAATATATAAAAAATAAAATATTTTTTAATTTTTTTTTTAAAATTATTTAATTAAAATAAAAACGTATAAATTACAGGATGAGAGCCCCCTGGCCGTGGCATATTCACTTGAATGGCGTTTGCTATCAAAAATGTATTTTATTAGTGAATAAGGCAGCTATCCGATTTTTTGTTGTATTTAGTTTGACCTTTTCATTATTGTCTAGTGATTTTATCTCCACAGCCAAAAAAACAATAATTAATCCCTTATGGCTCAAAAGTTTTCGTCACAGCTAGAAATCGATTTTTTAGCCAGGTGTTTTTTTCATTCGATGTTGACATGCCTCGAAAAAAAAATAATGAATATGAGGCTAAAACACCAGCATTTTTGCTGCTAATCTACTTATTGTAAAATGCAAGTCATCTGTTTCACATCACACTGGTACTACAATGAAAATAACTTTATTTGTAACAAGTTTTTTTTCACAAAAGATAGGCACTCCCTCTGATAAGTAATTGCAACTATCATACGTATAATAACGTCGGCTACACACATGTGGCCCATCGCTGGACATGGTGTCCCGATATGATCCCGAATCACCGAAAATTAATACATTATTTTCAGATGGATTCGCTACACAATGCGAAATACGTAAAAGAAAATTGAATTCTTTACTACGCGAGCACTAGTCTATATAAATATATAGGTTTCAGATAAACTGCATTGAAGATATATGCAAATCCAAAGCATTGAATAATTTACTTCTTCAATAAGGGTAAAATCCACAAACAAGAGAATCAAGAGAGGTGCTTTAACAAGTGAGGGGAAGAATCCAAATTTATCAGGGTGAGCCTGGAGGAATGTCCTTTTGAGTGATTTGCCAATAAATATATCCCAATATTATGCAGACAGCTCGCATTGCACCGCAAAGTATTGGCATTTACTCTTCGAAAAGCAAATCTGCTGATGATCAACTCGTCCTTTTTATAATAATACGAACATCCAAAACTAACCCAATACGTCAATAATACATTCGCCAACATAATATTTTTTTAAAGTATTTAGTTTAACCCTAAGAAATGTTTATTAATTTACTTACCGTAGGAAACGAAACGCTTACGCTCATCGTCATTTCGGTTTGACAAGACAGTTTCACAAAACCGTTAATAATTAAATTAAATTGAATAAGCTTAAAATTAAGCAAAACAACGATTTCCTGTGGAATGTAATGCGATATTTGTGATCATTCGCACTATCACTTCTATTCTGACACCATTTTAATGCATCATAATGCCTTATTCCGTAAAATCTTCCAATGATGATGGCGGTCAGCGTCCCAATGATATCGGAGTTTATTAAAATAATGCGCGACCCGGGCTGGTGCCAAAACAGATTTCACCTTACCTTTGCCTTCACGTCAAAATGATACCAGCAGATTTTGCTTTGGGCATGTCTATGTGAAGCTGACGTCAGTGGTAAAATCACTTTGTGGTAAAGTCATTATTTTTCAGTGTACTTTGTATTCAAATGAGGGAACCATTGGTTTCGAAACATGTTGATTTTTATTCATTAAATGGTGGGTGATTCAAAATAATTCTAAACCATTAATTTTTTTTTAATTGTTCAGTTAATAATATATATATATACCTAATCGTATTATTAAATTCTAGTCATTTTCGAGGAAACTAATCTTTTTGATTATCGTATATTACCAATTTTTAATGCATTCAAACAGTTAGAGCTAGTTTGACATAGCGTTCAAACAATAAATAAAACATGATAATTTAAAAAAAATAATAATATAAATCAAACTTAATAATAACATTATTAAATTACTTTATATTAAATTTAACAAAAAATGGAGTTCGAATTAAACACAAAAATAATTTATAAATTAATAAACCATGAGGAGTTTCTTCATTCTTAGCGATGAATATTTATTATTATTTTTAACATGTTAAATATGTGAATAAATCGATTTTACTTATACCGGTACATTTTATTAATATTTCATGAAACTGGAGTGAAATTCGATTTAGACCAGCATTGGCCAAAAATGATGTATTTAAACAGTATTATTAATTTTTTCCAATTCACTAGGCGTTATCCATCCAAAATATGACGGTCATGTTAATATATTTTCATTAATAATTTCAACCCTCACGTAATTACAGTATTCGGGTTCCACCTAACAAACATTTTCAGAAAACAAAAAACTTTTCTGTAAGAAAAATACAGTATTTCATAAACAGAACGTACAAAGAATTAAACGGTGGAAATATAAAGACAATCATTTTTATGTCACATCTGTCATGAAAATAAATAACGTGTCCAGAACACACGGTGAAATGTTTATTTATTAACTACACAACAGCTGTCCAATACTTTCACGATCTCTGTAGCAGAACGGCAAGAACTGACGCATATTAAATGGTATCTTTCTTACGAGCATAACTCACAGGACATTCATCTATTTATTGTTTTCCAGAAATACGTTCAACACATTATCTGTGATCTAATTTTTTTATTACTTTTCATGTTAATACCGCATAAGAGTCTCGACTGCTAACTCTGCTAACTGGAGTCAGTGAGACCATGTCATAATGGGGCATGTTGTGAGGCCGAAGGGTATGTAAATTTGTTAATAAAACTGTATTCATCTGAAGCAACCTGCCAGGTAGGTATGTTTTCCTGTATCTGTTTGTGCACAATTAGATAAAGTATAGGAAGTAATATTTGTACAGCGCCCTTGAGGTATTTTTTCACAAACGCGGCGCTTAACAAATCATCCAATTATTATTATAATTATTATAAGGAGATGGGTAAGAAGACATCTGTATATTCAGATCTGGTCACTAAACATGACTAAAGCCATTTCAAGGAACGATTCGATTCTAAGTGGTGTTCTTTCACCAGCGTGATACTGAGATCATTTACCAGTCTGGAATATGCTGGAAGTATTCCATATATTTAAAATGAATGTAATATAACACAATTGGATTAAATTAAATTTACTTGCGCACGCCTGCATTTGAACCCGCGACCACCGGATTCGTAGTCGAGGAACTTACCCCTTCAACACGGAGTCCGACTCATGTGATATGTGAATAAGATTTTCTAAGAGCACCTATGCAGAATAGCTTTAAAAAATTAAACATATACCTACGTGTTCTTAGATCGTGACCTTACTAGAAGAAATTAATTCATCTTGCAATGTACGAAAATAACTCACTTTAATATTTTAATAACGATTAATATTCTTAACTCGCAATGAATTTGATAACAATTTTGGATACCGCATGTTGTTTTATCGTAATCTTTACGCTTTAAAAATAAAATGATGACAGTTGGTAAAAAAATAAATAAATTAAAAACACATATATAGACCGGTCAGTGGCAGAGTTGCTATCGCGTCTAGGTCACACCCACGTATTGGCTGGCTAAGTCCCCCACTACGACATAAGAACCATCTTCCGGTTACCGTGACGATAGTAGGAGATTTTTTAAATATTGTTAGGTTATTCGTATCATGGAAAGGTTTATCTTTCTTTAAATATATAATTAGATTTCAATTACGTTATTTTGACAGTTAACTAAAAGTTGATTCAATTTTTAAATATTGGTTGGCTGTTAAAACATAATCCCTTATCGTGGTTTATAAAAAACCAATACAAAGCGCAACAATAAAAAAAAAACTTTCCTTGAAAATTCACCCTCAAACGAAAACTTCACACTCAGATGCGATCGTAACTTGAATGGATTTTTTGAATGATGTATATATTGTGAATAGTAATAATATATTGTGAGTATACAACTAAAAGTGCCTGAGTCAAGTTCTCTATCCGTTGGCGGACTAAGACTAATGTCCATTGCTTAGACACAAATTCACAAGTTCGCGTCAGAATTGTATTTACGTAATATGAAACATAATGTACTTTAATTAAAAGATATCCTAGTCGTGAAACTATCAGCCTGTATCCATGCAAAAATTCTCGATCTCAATCTATTAAAAAAACAACGACTTTGACTTACTGAATTTTTGTTGTATACTCACGATATGTAAAGGAAATGATTTTCCATTAGGCGCTAGGGTACAAAAAAATGTTTGTTTTATTTTTTTATTTATTTCGTTGTTCGATTTTCTAGGCTTTCAAGAGCATCGGTGTCCCGTGATACAGCGTGAATAACCCCTTGGGGAACGAGTACAGTGAATTTTCATCAACATATGTAGTTTGAATTGGTCAAAATTCACACAATGCAGAGTTCTTAACGGTTCTTTACACTAGCGAGGATTTTTTTATACAAATGAATTAAAAGAAAAATATCATAAGGATAAGGTAAATTCAGAAATCGATAGAAAACAATATTTCATGTTGAAGACCATCTAATCAGTTAACTGGTTAATATTCTATTCATACCCACATTGTTTCATTTCAAATAACGAGTCTTTATAAGTCACATCATTTGTAAATTAATGTTAGCATTATGTACAAATTAAAAAAAAAATATCTTGGAACATTATATCGTTTAGGTCAAACATAAAATTATTTTTAAAATGTGTGGTGGACATTAGTAATTTGAAATGGGATAAATTTTTATTGTAGATTTAAAGATCAAATCTTTAAGAAACTTATTAAAATATATTGCACTAACATATATAGTATGTATGTGTTAGTTTAAAAATAAAAACCAGAGTGGTAGATACTCTCATTATCGCTTTGGTGAAATACTACTATTCAGCATCGCCAGCTATCGTCATTGATTCCTTCGGCACCGGTGCACAGTCGGGAGGCACGCCAAACCCGCGCCAAATATTTGCACACGGTTGACATTTGTCACGTAAGAACGGGTCGCTTCCACAACTTGTTCTCATGTTCAATAGCTCGGCTGTGGAATTACTTGTCGGCCTCTGTGTTTTCTCCATCCTACAACATGGGTCTTGGGTCTCTCCAAGAACCGTGTTCACTCCTATCCTCTGAAAGACTCTCCACAATGCGTCGCCCAAAAAGATATAGATAGGCCTTGAAGGAAATTATTTCCCTTATGCCCTCCTGTGTAAAGTTAATATCTTAATTAGGGATGCTTTAGTCTCATTAGCTGCAGATGGTTGGGACAGTTTTGTGTGATACTCAGAGATACTCTAAAAGTTGTATTTTTACAGGTTTCTTGAAGGAATTGTGCTTTGAACCTACAAAAAAAAAATTATTGTATTTCATATTCCACATGTGCATCCACCAACATAAAATTTATTTCTTCTTTTCCAAATATTAAATCAAGTTGACACTGTAATAGTCTACATATCTCGTAACAAAACATTAAGGGACATAAAACTAAATGTCCTTTATTTTTCTCTAACGTTTTGGTAAATAATCTCGACGTAATAGGACTCACCGAGACTTGGCTGAACTTCAGTGTGTACAACCAAGAGTTATTCGATGGCAGTTTCCGTGTGTTCAGAAAAGATAGACACAATGGTATTGCCCACAAACAAGGCGGCGGCTGCCTTTTGGCTGTTAAAAGTAAACTTTAGGCCGAACGCATACCTGCTCTGGAGGCTGGCATCGAAGACTTACGGGTAAATACTACTTACATTTTTTTGGTTATTTGCATGGGTAGTATTCAACAAATTACATGAATACGTCGATCTTATCGGTAAAAAGGACTATTATTATTTTGGGAGATTTCTACACCTTATTCCGTGCAAGGATGATGAAAATGATAATTTTTGAGATTTCCCCCCCTGAGGGTGTATAGCTACTACCCGTGGCTCTATCCTACCGAATTTCTCTTAATTTTTCGAATTGCTCGGAATGATCCATCTACAAGTCAGAAGGGTTGTACACATTGCTATACATTTCTTCAGATTTCTTCGTGGATGGATCGAATACTCAGCTATCGTGGAGAGCATTGATTTTTATGTTTCCGATGGTTATCTCCGTCATCAACAGCATACACTGTTTTATCTTCCGGCGTGCAGAACCAACTTTCACATAGTTATGCCGGTGGGCAGCGCAATCTTGCTGTTAAATAGATTCGGATTCACTTCGGATATCGACATATTTATTATCAACGAAGCTGCGTTTAAACAGAAAGCTTTATTGCTGCTTCTATAATACGAGTATGTTTTGCATGCATTTTATTGAAATTGTATACGTCCACCTCCTTTCTTTAATTTAATTTTTCTTTTACAATTACTTTGAATGTTGTACATCCTGTCTTATTTAATAAAATAAATCATTAAAAATAACTTAAAACGTAAATTGATTAAACTCAAAGGAATTTAATTGAATTGATTTGAATTTATCTCAAAAGCATTACATGATAAAAAGAGTTTTTCTGACATACTGAAATTAACGCCATCTGTGATCGTAAATTTCAATAATAATTTTAAGTTTACCTTTAAATATTACAGGATTTATTTGATTTGGTGGTTCGTAAAATGCACACTCCACACAGGCTTGCTGAAATAACTTATTATTATTTTATCTAGTCTATTCTGACCTTCAGTAATATTGTGATAGCAGAGGAAATATTATTAACACTGATCCAATGAAAGCATTCCGATACTTGAAGTTCCCTGAGATAGGATAGTGCGGGGAAATTGCCTCGTAATGGGTAAAGGAGAAATGAGAGGGGAACATTTGGAGTACCGGGTTATTCAGATAAAGTCATTAAATAAACGTATCGTGAGGGATTTATTAAAATGTTGTTTTATTATTTATGTTAGAATGTGCATCTACACATACAAGTAATGTAATAAAACAGAAGATTTTCGTATTTTACATAATCGAATTTTCTCGTCAAAGTACCTTGCGACAACTGTTCAGCAAATAAATATTAAAACACACTATTTGATACCACTTATATGAATGCTAAATAAAAAAAAAAGAATTGTGTACTTACCCTTTGGAGTCAAACATGGGATCCCGAATACAAGTCAAAGCCGGCCTCTGGGTTTCCTCCTTCCTGTAATAGATTTACTCCTTCCTATCCACCAAAAGACCATCCACACAGGATTTTCAAAGATGACAGGCCTTGACGGAAATTATTTTCTCCAGAGGCTCTTGTGTGGAGTAACCGTTTTTTTTTCAATGGAATAATATGTCGGGGAGAACAACCGTTTTATTGATTAATAGTACGAGAGTGGTTCTCATCAAACGGAAAATAACGGCCTGTTTTCTCGGCAGCTTTTGAGCAAATTGTGATAACAAACATATAATTTTTATTTGCTTTTAACTTATTTGATTTAATTATTTCTTCAAAAGTTGTAAATACAATAATTTTTTAAATTCATTTATTAATAATGACGCCAGAAAGTGAATACCAATCTTTTGAAAAAATTATGACGTATAGACAATTTATGGAGACATATTTATTAAATTAATAACAATTACTTTGTTTAAAGCCACCGATTTAATATGTAAATATCTTCATGTTTCGGAATCAAAGCTCCCCTCGTCAGGATAAACAATATACTCACTAAAATAATGACAAGTATAGACAAATAATAAGAAAATAGAACAATTTAAAAACACAAATTAAAAATAAGTGATGGAAGTATGCAAGTAATTGATTAAAAATGTAAAAATAATTGAAAAAGGAAAATAAATTACCTTCTTTAATCAATTTTTGTTTATGTTTATAATTTGTCCACCCTTACATTATTGTTTTCTATGTTTATAATTTGTCTATTCTTACATTATTGTGTTCTATGTTTATCATTTGTCTATACTTGACATTATTATTTTTTAGTATTCTACGAGTATACGAGTATATTACTAATGAAGAAAGCATCGTTTTCGATTAATGTGTATTTATAAATTGGTGAATACAAAAGAATTTTTAATTTATTTATTAATAATGATGCCACAAAGTTGAAGAAATTAGAAAAAAAAAATATTATAAAAAAATATTTAAAAAATTGGTACTTTTTTAATGTCCACTTTTTAACACTTTTTTTATTTCCAAAATTTAAAATTTATCTAAGTTTAAAGAAGTTGTTTTGTATATATCATTTTTCAATTTTTATTTATATCAATAGAATTATATAATAATAATAATAATAATATTTATTTGCAACACGCATTATTTTACAGAAATATTTCAGAAGGCTTTGACTGTCTAAATAGGAGCAAATCCCGTTTTAGGACAATCAAATTGGTAAGATTAGTTCATATTAATATACATACACATAAAAGAATATAAAACAATCCATAAGGTAAATTTAAGAAGAAAAAAAAAATTGTGTTTTTTTTTTAAAATTTTTTTTTAAGTATGTTGCATTTTTTAAATTAGTGTAGAATAATAATGAATTACAAATGAGATGTAAAAGTTTAAAATATAAAGTATGAAAGTTTAAAGAATATAAGTTAAGGGTATGATATGCATTTTTTAGTTTACTGTAGAGAAATAATAAATTACATATGAGATGTAAAAGTGTATAGTGAGTGTAAAAGTTTAAAGTATAAGATGCTAAAGTATGATATGCATTTTTAAATTAGTGTAGAGTAATATTGAATTACAATTGAGATGTACAAGTATAAAATATAAAGTATAATAGTTTGAAAAATAAAAGATTTAGATAATTTAGTGTGTAGTAATATGTTTCCCAAATATTGTTTTCAAATTCATAATGATTATTATTTCTTCAACACTTTAGGTGCTCCTTAACTCTAGTATTAAAATTTCTTGAAGTATTTCCTATATAAAAAAGTTGCAATCGTTACAAATTAATTTAAGCACTTCCGATTTATTTAAAATATCATCTTTATATAAAAGAATATTTAAAAAAATTATTATTTGTATAAAAAAAAGCTGGTTAAATAGTATTTGGGATATTTTTGATTAATAAATTTGTGCATTGTTATTTAAAAATAATATTTTTCTGCAATGATTACTAACATCAATTATTTGTGGAAAAAAATAAGATTTAATAAACCTTTTCTGAAACATTTCGTTTAATATATTATCTATTAATTAAGTGTTTTAAATGTTGTTGAGTGCAATCTGTTTAAACATATTTTATTCTTTGTTAAAATAGTTTTTTGGTAGAGGAACATTAACTAATCTACTATTATTTGATTTAACTTTATTTCGATTTAGATGAATATCTTAAACCAGTCGAAAATGTTAAATAGTGATTTCGAATTTACGAGTTTTTTTCTAAACAACAAAAGCCAATCATTATTATTTTATCTATGTTCCACAACAAAGTTGCAAAACTCTCTCAATTTTCTTCCTCCTTCGTACAGTGGAAAAGTCACACTCCGGAACTAAAGTTCCGGGTAGTTAGCATTTGAGGAAGGAAACATTTCCGTTTCAATGCACATACAGTAGAAAATAAACTTAGTGTTTTATAAATCGTACAACGATTAAAAATAGACGCTGTAAATTAAAGTGGCGAAACGGGAAAGATAATAAGTCAACTTCATTGATGATCTAACAACTAGAATTATTATTAGTTTATTTATTTTAATTTTCCTTTAGTAATATTTTAACATAATTCCGAAAACTCTTAAAACTTTTAACAAAATTACAAAAAACTTGACCTAACTTATAATCCATACATAAAACCAAGGACAATATGACCTTAGAACGGGGTACCCCAGTAAGGTCACATTTTTGCAAAATTTTGTATAACATTATAAAATAAATATCTAAATAAAACTGATATTTAAGAATATCACTCATTTCATTAATCAAAAGAAGCTTCACTTCAGGGTATGTCAGCGATTGTTGATTCGAACACAGTACTTTAACAGATACATTGCTCACCTACAGCAGGTTTCAAACATGTTTTTCTACTTCAGACAAGAAAACTGAGTCATCTCAGTTGTTTCTGGTTGAAAATGACATATTTGTAGTTAAAACAATTATGTAAAATAAAATATTTTATGAAGAAAATCTTTTTTTTTCGTTTGTTTTTGTTTTTATTAGGGTAGGCGCAGCTTTTCACCCTTTGTGGACTGCACGCCACTGCTGGTTACGAATAACCTAAAAATATTTGAAAACCTACTATTACCACCACTTAGCCGAAAATGTTGCTTGTTTCATGATGGAAGACTTAGTCAGCCGAGGGATTGAACCAGACGCAATGCTAACTGTGTTAACATTTGCACCAATACACACAATCCTAAGAATGCGTTGAGACTGTTGAGTAGGACATAATTTTCAAATAGAACCACGTCTATTGAAACGGTCTGTAATTTTATCATTTTCATAGCTTCTTCTTCATTATGTAAGACTTTTTTATCGTTTCATTTCGATTCAAAAACATTTAATTTGACTTTCTCGGTTCTTGAGAACATGTTGATAAAATGTACTCTACAAAAGTGGTTTACGCTTTTTGAAGTGCTTACCGTGTCAAGTAAGACGGGTTTTATATTTAATGTATGAAATATTTTATGATGGAAATATGAAATCATTTTGAGTGTGCTCCTTCTTCATAAAAGAAAAAAACAATTTATAAATTCTTCACGTATTTTCTTCTTTAGACAAGAAACTTTCCTTAATATAAAATAATTTTTCATTTATAAGGAGGATTAAATTATGTACGTATACTTTTTATCAACACTCAAAGTGTGTATTATTATTGTTTATTATTCTGAAGATATAAACCGATAAGAATGTGCTATGGGCGTGTCTGTTTGCCCGAAGTAATGTAAAAATTATCTTAATTTGGGTGAAATTGATATAAAATTTCCAGAGTGGTAGATACTTTCAGTATCCGAATATCCAAGTAATTCGCCACCTTCCTCTTCCTCATATTCTTCCTCTCCAAATGTGGGGTTGCCATTGTCTCACTGGTTCCGGCTAACAGGGAGCAGTGTGGAAGGAATATAAAAAAATATATATTTCATGAAGAGATAATGAACTTCATTGACTCATTTGGGGCCTAGGAGTCGAAGGGCTTTATGTAAACTGACGACATTATTATTATTTCATATTTTCGATTCAGTTAGTCACGATATTTATGATTTGTACGTTGTTATGAAGCGACTCCCTAACAACTACGGTTGACAAACCGCGATCCGGAATTAACCATAAATAAACATTAGTTGTCTATGATAAGTATTTCTCCGCTCCCTTTGGTAAAGGGAGGGAGGGGGAAAGCGACCACAGGGACAGTGGAGGACTCATTCTTGCCTGGAGAGCCGACCTGTCCGCTGCCTACCTGTCGCCAGCCCCTGCATTCAACAACGGGTTCCGTTCCAATTTACTTAGTTATTCATTTGTCTTTTGCTTTTAGATAAAACTGAAATCATTTAAACTCATTCAAATTCTGTCTATCTTTAAAAACCTGCAGTCGTTCACAGAAAGGTTAAAGCTTTTCCTAGAGCCTTTAAATTCCGCTATAAAATATACGCCTGCCTACCAGGTATTTATATAGCAAAAGAGAGTTGTTTTTATTTTGAATTCCCTATTCCTGTTTATATGTATCTATTTATCTATCTATCTATCTATTTATATGTATTTGTTTTTATTAATGATAACTAAGCGGTAATTTCGAGAATCGCCCATCAACGAACTGACAACACGACTAAAAGACGGGTGTATTACATTCTCGTGTACATCCCTCTACCCTGAGAAGAGCTAGCCCGGGGATATTTTATATATTAGATCTATTGGTGAACTTTACTAAGATTGCCAATACAAATGTGCTTACGTAACGGAACGAGGTCCTGTGGACTGTGACAACGTCTGGAAACAGTCTCGATCAGAACAATATCTGCTTTCACCAAACTTTATAGAACGATTTAATAATTCAGAAACTAATCCGGCGCATTGCTGAGTTAACTAGGTTGTTAAGAATTTAACGTGGATAGTATGCACTTTAGAAGTTTATTTAATATTTAGTGGGTACTTTTAGCTGATGTATCCAACTTCTCAAAAGTTTGAACCCGAGTTGCCTTAATTTGTTTCATCATAGTTACGGGAGTTTGTTCTTCATTTTCTACTGTATGTAAAAAAAGTAGTTACTAGAAAAAAAATGGCGGAAAGTAAAATAGGGGGGGTCGTCTAACTTCGTAATTACTTTGCGAATGGATAGCAAAACATTGCAGTAGGAAATGTTGTACCATTAACACCTCTATAATATAAAAAAATAAAATAAAAAAAATACAAAGACATGTCTCTATGTAATATCTAGTATGTGGTTACATACATTTTACCGGGCGGGGTTACAATGCTATGGATTGAGTCACGGTAAAGATGTATGTATAAAGGTATATGAAAAAGCGTATAGTGTATTAGTATATGTGTCTGTGTATGTGTGTCTGTGTGAGCGTGTATGTGTACATATGTGTCTGAATAGTGCTATGTGCTGGAGAGTTGTGATTGCGCATTGATGTTACGAGTAATATTTTTCTTAAATGGCAGGGAGTCAAAAAATATGTCGAGATTTATGTTGGCACAAAAATTATTAAATTATTAAATGAAATAGGTGAATTTGCTGCTGCCTTTGTTTTGTTGTTTATTGTGAAAAATAGTTTGGTGTGGCAAGTACGTTTCGATGGTATGTTAAGGTTAATTTGTGAAATGAGTTCAGGGCAGTCTATTTCAGTATTTAAGATTTTATGACCGGTCAGTGGCTGATTTGGCATCGCGTTTGGGTCTCACCCAGGCGTCGTGAGTTAAATTCCTCGGCTGGTTAAGTCCTTCCATTATGACACAAGCAACATCTACAGTTTACTGTGATGGTAGTAGGAGATTTTCAAATATTATCAGGTTATTCGTAATCGGGGAATATTCGTCTTACTTTAAAAAAAAAAACAAACTAAAAAATACAGGAATATACTGATATCATAGGATAGATATAATTAATAATATTAAGTCGTGTGAAGTTTAGATCTGCCATGCTATGCTATTTGGTTTCCTCATCTCTTCAATTTATACTATACGGTGCAATATATGACCCAAAATTGAATGCTAGAAAAAGTTGGAGATTCCCAAGGAAGATATTAGATAGGTACTTAATTTAGGGCATGTCAAAAGTCAAAATAATGGAAGAGTACATAGGTATGAGACAATGTAGGGTATTTTAATGAAGCAATAGGTGTATGCTAATAGCCTTCCGATAAAAAATATGGTTAGGAAGGTAGTTAGCCTCAATACGTTGGTTATTTCTGTTTTCTCCCTAAAAGGCCTTTGGAACATCATAAACAAAAAGGAAAATGTAAGATAATATTCCAATATGGAGTTAAGTGTGCAATATAGTCGTGAATGATGAATATTTGCAACAGGTCGGTGAGTTTGTGCATTTAGGAAGTATGTTTACGAGAGATGGAAAGACAGGTAGGGATATTGAAAGAAGGGTGAATGCAGGAAACTCCACTAATGGAGGACTGAACGCTGTTGGTGCTAATAAAATGGTTAGATGGTTTGGGCATGTAGAGCGAATGAACGAAGAAAGGAGCGTAAGAAGAATATATGAAGCAAATATGAATGGAAGAAGAAGCCGAGGATGCCCGAGGAAGACATGGTACGATCATGTCGGAATAAAAGAGAATGTATGAATGTGAATGAAGCAAGAAGCGTATGCCAGGATCGAGATGTTTAGTTAAAAAAGAAATTTAATTGTATTACTGGCAGTTCTTGCCATAAATTCTTCTAACGATTCACATATCGCGCAGTGTCTCAATATGGCTTTTTTTTCTATGTGGGTCTAATACAGCAATTTATAATTTCGCTTTTTAAATTTTAGAAAGTATCAAAATTTCTCAGAATTCATTGTTTTGAACCAATTTGTTCCAGTTCGGTTTTTTATTCCACTGTTTTATTCATTCAATCATGTCCCTACTGTATAGAAAATTCTTATTAATGTTTTTAAAGACGATATCTTGTTTTTTGGTTATTAGAAGTTTATTTGGTACACAATAAATGTACGAGGTATATCTTTGACCGTCGCAAATATGAACATATCTCCGAATACCGAAAAATACTCCACAGGTTTCCCATCAAAACACCCTTTCCCTTCTCTACAAATTTCTAAACACTGTAATTAACCTAATTATCTGAAAAAACCTACATATTTTTTTTATCAGAACTTGGGCTCTCTTTGCTCATTGATGAGAGAACCCTTGCGATTCCCATCCACCAAGCTATTCTTTCATTCATTTTAAGTAAAAACATCATGTCTATGGAACGATCTACACTCTTGACGTACGGAATGCTCCCTCAAAGCTCTAAAGTGAGTAATAGTTTCTTTTTTATTTACACCTGTGTAATAATGGTTAATTCCCATCCACTTTAGTTCTCTCCCTTCCCTTCTCTTCTTTATTCCTTTCCTGCCCAAGACAATAATTTTGAAATACATGCTACGTGTGAAAAGTCGCACTATATGGAGTTCTGTGCAAAGGAGGGCGGTTCGTCTGATTGACAATCTATTGTTAACAGACTGACTGTGCCATCTCTGATGCATAGACGAAATGTAGGTATGCTGATTCTGTTCTACAGATATTTCAATGGAGCCTGCTCAAAGAAGCTAGTAGCGTTGATCCTCTCCGCGCTGGTGCACGTGCGTGAAACTCGATGGTTACCAGCGGAACATCTGTTCACTGTTGATGTCGGCTTCATGAGAACAGGTCGTTTCGCTGACTGGTTTTTGTGTAAATCGGCTCATATGTTGAACGAGTTACCGGCATCCGTCTTTCCTCCAACATTTAATCCGGATCTCTTCAAAGCCCGCATTAACAAATCCCGTCCTACTCCCTCCTTAACCCGCCTCACAACGTTGCCCAACCGGGTAGCGATATAGTTACCATGTACGCGCTCTGTACATACAGGGGCGCTCTTGTGAGGTGTCTCATAAAAATAAAAAAACTGCGCTGTTTTTATCTCAAGTTTATTTTCCCACCATGGGTTGGTTGGTAGAAATTGCCACTACGCAAAAAAAAAATTAAAATAAAAAAAAATGCGTAATATGCAAAATTATTATGCGTTATTATTTATGAAGAGGAAATAAATTAACCAAATTTAATTATAGTAAATTATCAAAAAAAGTGATCTAGAGATAAGTTTTCCCTTCTCTTTTGCGGGTTATGTAATTAAAACTTGTTTAATGATTATACACATCTTTAATATTGACAATATCCATTTTAAATCCTTGATAAAGTGTGTTACAAAGTTAACTTAAAATAAATATGCGTAACTTAATTGTAATTGAAGTTGTTTACATAATGTAATTAACGCTGGGGGAGGAATGTTAAATAAGATGGAAACCCGCGAAGGGAACATTTATGTAAATGTTTATCGTTTTTTAGTTAGAGAAAATTGCGTTTATCTCGGGATGAAATGCCAAAAATTGCTCTCATTAAATGCAAACGCTCTTATAATTACTATCAAATTAGATAAATTCAATTTTTAATTATTAATTATTTTTATTGAGATTAAGAAACGTCATTGTAATATTTCATCATTGAAGAAAATAATATTAACATAACATAAATGAAAGATGAAACCGGACAAATGGACAGAAACTAAAAAGATTTCAGTCGCATCTGGGACTCGAATCCAGGTCCTCTGCCTATCCGGGGCAACGCTCAACCGACTTAGCTAATGAGACCAGTTCAATTTGTGTCATCTTCATCGATATATGTCTAATTCAGGATTTGTGAATATTATTTTCCATTTTAAAACTCATATTATTGGCAGCTATTTTTATGATGTTTATAAAGTTCTACCCGAACTCAATTGCAAACTTAAACAGACACGTCACTTTGGTTGGACAGGGTTCTAACTTCACATTACCTAGTTCTGAGATATGAGGTGTCAAAGTCTCCAAATACGATTTCTCATAATCTATTTAACATTGTTTGATTTTGAGATTCAATTTTGTGTGAAGTATTTTAGTTTAACATATTCAATACGCCCTATAATTACCGTTTTAGAGCATACCTAAACATGAAGATAGAACCGTGTGCAACCAACATGGGCATGATAATTCATTTCATAAGGTTCTAACTACCTTTGGAACCTTGTTCAACAAGTTTGTTTAGTTTTTGTGGTAGAAATACGAATAATTTGAATAAAATAATATATAATATGTTTTAATAACATCTTATTTTTTATGGTATAAATTATCGAAAATAATGGAAAAAATAAGAAATAACATTTTTGTAATATTAAAAAAATATATATAATGGGATTATATAAAAAAAATTCATAGTTAAATAATGTACATTTAAGATTAACATAATTTAAAGGCAAACAATTAATTTGAATGTGCCCATAATATCTTGGAGTGGCATTTAAGGAAACACGTGGCTTCTATGTCTGCTTGTTGCAATCTGAAATTTCGCTATTCTTGTAGATAATTTTAGGTTGCACTGAAAATAAATCAGTTTCTTCTGATTATCTGACTGCCCCGACTTTCGGCATACTATTTTCTCGTTAAATTTGATGCTAACTTTTGCATTTGGTTCACTCTTTTCGTATTGTGGATCGATTTTAGTAAAAGGATTTTTTAATAATCAAAATGTTTCGATGTGGATACTACATCTTTAAAATCTGGTTGTTTCATCTGTAGGATTCTGTACTGCTGGTTTTCCCACCCACACCAACACTATCAGGAAAAAATTTCATGTTTATAGAAACTATTTTCTTTGCTACTATCAATATTATCAATCTCTTGAATGCAGGAGTGCCCCGCTACAGTATATTTCATTACATGTGCATTAATAGAATTTATGTTTTAATGTTTTTTTTACTAAAAGGTCACTCCAAGATAATTAGTAATACGCCCTTTTAAAATATTGATTATAAAAAACCTGTCTATGAAATTTTTTTTATATAATCCCATTATATATATTTTTTTAATATTACAAAAATGCTATTTCTTATTTTTTCCATTATTTTCGATAATTTATACCATAAAAAATAAGATGTTATTAAAACATATTATATATTATTTTATTCCAATTATTCGTATTTCTATCACAAAAACTAAACAAACTTGTTGAACAAGGTCCCAAAGGTAGTTAGAACCTTATGAAATGAATTATCATGCCCATGTTGGTTGCACACGGTTCTATCTTCATGTTTAGGTATGCTCTAAAACGGTAATTATAGGGCGTATTGAATATGTTAAACTAAAATACTTCACACAAAATTGAATCTCAAAATCAAACAATGTTAAATAGATTATGAGAAATCGTATTTGGAGACTTTGACACCTCATATCTCAGAACTAGGTAATGTGAAGTTAGAACCCTGTCCAACCAAAGTGACGTGTCTGTTTAAGTTTGCAATTGAGTTCGGGTAGAACTTTGTAAACATCATAAAAATAGCTGCCAATAATATGAGTTTTAAAATGGAAAATAATATTCACAAATCCTGAATTAGACATATATCGATGAAGATGACACAAATTTAACTGGTCTCATTAGCTAAGTAGGTTGAGCGTTGCCCCGGATAGGCAGAGGACCTGGATTCGAGTCCCAGATGCGACTGAAATCTTTTTAGTTTCTGTCCATTTGTCCGGTTTCATATTTCATTTAGGTTATGTTAATATTATTTTCTTCAATGATTAGATAAATTCAGTTACGATCGCGATGGTTCTTAAATGTTTTGAATATTTTGGACAATTTATGTTCATGATTCATAAAAAAGGGAAAGATTTATTTGATCTAACCTATACACCGATGGCAGCTTATGATAAAATAAAACTGAGTGGATGGCTTGGTAATTATTTAATAAAATATATTTTCCAGGAAACCTCGCAATATACTTCGGTTTCAGGATTTATAATTTTTTTATATTTTTATATGAATACCCCACAAGAGTTCCAACTGTTCCCAACCGTCTGGAGCCAGTGAGACTATGGCATCCCCAATAGGGGAATGTTGTGCGATTGAAGGTATTGGGAAGGGGAAGGAGAAGGGGAAGAGGAAGGTGGGGAAATGCCTGGCTATTCAGATCTGGTCACCAAACACGGCTAAAAGCCATTTCAAGCAACGTTTCAATTCTGAACGGTGGTCTTTCACCAGGGCGAAACTGAGAGTATCTTCCACTCTGGAACGTGCGCAAATATGCTAAGTACTATTTTTAAATGAATTAATTGTGGAACAGTACAAATTAATTAAATAACATTTACTTGTGCACGCCGGGATTTGATTTGTAGTCGAGAGCCTTACCCCTCGACCATCGAGGCCATCATAAATGGTATTAAACATTAGTTTGTAATCACCACTTTATTAATATCAACATGTTTCGAAAACGCAGCTTTCTTCCTCAGGAAATACAGAATACTAAAAAAGTAATAATCTCAAGTATAGACAAATGATAAACATATAACACAATTATGTAAGAATAGATAAATTACAAACATAAACAAAAATTGATTAAAGCAGGTAATTAATTAATGAAAAATGTTAATAAATAAATATTATCAAACATTGAATAACACATTTTGACTAGAAATTGAAAACTCAATTATTTTTATAATATTAACATGAAAATAAATTTAAGAGACAGCTGTGTAATTTTTTTAAATTTTATTATTAATTATATTTAATTGACTATTAAATCTTTATCTAATTTCTAAAATTTCAAATTTAAAATTTCTAGGATTTATAATTGTTGTGATTTCTCCACCATCTTCTCATAGGAATTTTTTTTATCAAATTAAACATTTTCAAGTTAAAATAACACAAATAGAATATTGTTTAATTTTTTTAAAGAAAATGATTTGTTTGATTTATGATACTAAAAAAAACTCCGTCTTTTAAATACTTTACTGGATATAACACGGACACTGGACACGACATTTAAAAAGCAGTTGAATTGACACGATTATCTGGATTTCTCCGATATCGTTATAAAAAATAAGAAGAGAAGGTCTTTTTATGATATTATTCGCTTGTAGTGATTACATGCTTGTTCAAAACAGCAATTACAATCACTTCAAGTTACGGAGCGAACGTGAAATATTACCTACTCTATACTTTTCAATTTGCCATTTTAAAGCTAGAGTCATTGTTAAGACTGTCTGGGAATAGCAAGAGTTTTTTGATGTAAACAGAATTTTGTAGGTAGATTGCCATAATGCGGGATTATGTAGTAGGATTCGCAGTGCTCCGTTATCCTAATGTGAAGTTTTACAATTTATAATTTCTTCAAACAATTGGTTTTCACTTTGTGGTGTCATTATTAATAAATGAATTAAATAATATACTTTGTATTAACCACTTTATTAATATAAAGATATGCACATGTTTCGAAATTGATGTTTTCTTCATCAAGAGTAATACTATGAAGAAAGTATCGCTTTAGAAATATGTAGATATCTTTATATTGATAAAGTGGTGATATTAAGTAAATTATTTAATTATTTTATTTTTTAAATTTAAATTCTTTTTTACTCCTTTTTAAACCCCAACTAAGAATGTATTAGTATACTCTATTATATGTGAAATAGGTTTTTAGGTTCTTAGCTTGGATTCTTTAAGACTAAGGATGATATGGATTTTGTTTTCAAAGAGTTTTAAAATGACTTTGAAGAGAGTTTGAAAGAGCCGATATACATAGAAGATAAATACACCCACCAATCAAATTAGCTTTTAAAACACGCAAACATAGAAACTATTACAATTTTTCGTCACGGTTGTAAAAATTAGGTGAATAAACTAACCAAAAATTCTTCAAAAAATGTACACAAAGAAACATTCATTAGGAATAGATGAACCGAAATGCCAACTCATTTACAACAAATAATACAATTAAAATCGATTGGTAAAACCTTTCGCAGGATATTGGCGATACGTGTAACCTGTAACAAAGAACCTCTGCAACGTAACACTCCGTGAGTGTATAGCAACATAACGTAGAGTGTTCGTATAGCCCGTTGCGTCAGTCTGCATTTCGCCGTCGTAGAGTGAACACCGCCGTAGCACACCCGGTATCTGCGCCTCGTAACCGCTCGCTACGCCGAACAACCGAATATAGTACATGACATCAAGTGTTCTGTGGTACATATCAATATAAACTTATTGTTTATATTACAAACTTTGTTTTAACCTTTAAAACAAACTGTACGGTGTTTGTTTGAAGTGTAAAGTATTGTTTAAGATTTATTTATGATGTGAAAGTGTGATTATAGCATTATACTTCATAGGTGTTCTGTAGTAGTACTTCTCAATTATTGGTAAGATTAAGAAGTGCTTGCGGGGTTTTATTGTGAGTTTCAGTGGTGTTGATTAGAGTGTTTCTGGTTATAAAAGTTTTGATCTTCAGACGGAAGCTGTCACATAAGGTAGGAATTGGTCATACATTTTATCATAAAGTACTTAGAACTATTCTTAATTGTTGTAGTAATGGTTTCTTCGTAGTACTTGATGGTACTTTCAGCTTTTAATCTAGTTCTGTTCATGTGTTGGATTTGATACAGTATTTTAACAGTGTTCAAGGTCGAAAAGGTCCCTTTGTTTACAAACCTACGCTTAGATTTGAGCATAAAATCCCTTCGACGATGATAAATTCTCCTGTCAAAATGAACCCATCTCATTCATACTTCCCTTTATCTCAAAAATTTGGATATTCTTTACGTAAGTGTAAGTGTTCGTTGTAATAATATGTTCGTATGAGTCTATAAAGATTTACATCCGATGTAAAATGAGCTAGTTGGGTACGTCCTTTACGAGTAACAAGCTATCGTATGAAAATGGGTTAACCCATTCTTTCATCGGTAAATATATATTGAACCGATTAAAATAAACTTAATATGTCTTTTCAACCTAACGGTTAACCTCCCAACGGCACAAAAATTTTAAGTTTTCCAGTAAATTATTGATTAATTTATGGTATTGTAATAACACTTCCGTACTGTTTTGTGGACACATTTAACTAGTTTTATGTAACTTTTAGGTAAAGTGAAACCTTTTAAAGTATTTCGGAAGCCAATTTCTTCTTAATTGTCATCAAATTACATGATAACTAACTTGAAATTTAAAACAAATTGTTATTCCTACTCAAATTTGCTTCTTTGTCAGTTTTCTAGCGTTCAGCTTTGAAGTCTTTGCGGCATTTGCATATTATATTAATTAACTACGTACATACATATTATTCTTAACCCATTTTAATACTTACATTATACGTCATATTACTTTATATTACATTATATTATTTATTTACCTTATATATTATTTCTATCTTGTATATAATAGCTATCTTATTTTTTATTCTTTTATATTACACTTTATTATTTGGCTAACTTATTATTAGAGTTTTTTATTAAATGTTCTTACTCGATTCTCCGTTTTCATGCTATCGGAAACGAGATAGTAGGAGATATACACCCTCATGGCCTATGCTTCTTTTACCACTTTCAGTCTTTATTGTATTCGTGTATAATTTATTATGTTGCCTTGTGTAGTGTTTGTGTAATTGTGATGTTTTTATAAATGCTGTGTTCATGTGTATAAGTCCATTTTGTATTTTGTAGATTAATATGCATATATTATATTCGTACAGTTTTCTGATTTTCAGCAAGTTCATTTCTTGATACAGTTTTTTTGTGGGGGTGTCTGGGTTATAATTGAAGTATTAGGAAATTTAGAAAATTGTCAGCCCATCTCATAAATGGGTGATCTTCTTTCTCAAATAAGGGCGCCGTTATTGGTTTACATTAGATGCTTATATTTCTGGTGGTATATTTTATGCATTTTAAAATAATAAATCCTTAGATCAGTAGTACAATCTGCAGAACAGATCCCGTAATCTAAAGCTTTTTATAATTTCATATGTAATTTTATATTTCATCACAAATGTTTTTCATGTTGTGTTTGTCGAAAATGCCACGGAATATGACTTATTTTAATTCATTATATTTAATTTGACGAGGAATCGTCCTAAACGTCACGCCAGGTCTCTCGGGGTATTAAAGGTCACCTACATTGACGTAAGCTCTTTGTTATATAGACTTTTATCACCATTGAGGCTCCACTACTACAAATATCTTCTTGTGCGTGCCTTTTGATTCCTTCCCACCACTTCTAATTCGCAAATTCTTCCAATCAAATAACGACAAATCCAATCAAATAATTACTTCATTCGCACCGAATATATTCATGATAAGATCGGAAGGTGAAAAAGAATATTCGGAAAAAACTCGGCATTCAGAATTCAGGTATACTCATTAAGAATATGTCAATTCATATCAAGTAACGCCGAGTTTCTTTAATGGTAATAATACTTCCTAATTACGGTATTTCCCTAGGAGGTTATTGAAGATTTTATACGAACGCGAATATATTACTTTCGGACGTTGAATTTATTTATTATCAGGCCTTTAATATTCACCATTAAAATACATACATAATATAAGATGTATAAATTATGTTATTAAATGTATATATGGTATATATAATTTTATTTCATATTTTGTAAATGAATTCCTCAGTACGCGAAATCCCAGTGAGAATATCAATATTTTAAATTTGTTATTAAAAAAAAGTGAAACACAATTTTTTTTTTATAAATACATACAGTTTTTTTTATGAATACCGCATTTTCGAGTTGTGGGGAACAAGTGGGATTACGGATCCCCAATTAGGGTAAGTTGTTGCAGAGTGGAGTGTGGGGAATAAAATGTATATGTGGAGAAAGAGGTTATCTAGATACCTGGCTATTCAGAATTAGTCATTAGAAGTGGGTGAAGCCATTTCAAGCAAAAATTTGGAAACTGACTAGTTAACTGTCACCACGGCAATACGAATATAATAAATCTTATAAGGAACTCGAGGACTTGGCATTATTGTTAGGAAAAAAAATTGTAAAGTGGATTTCCACTCAAGACGCCTGCAGATATAAATATATTAAACTTTGTCACACCTACGGCAGTGTATCCTATCTGCTTACCCCTTAGGAGATATTTAGTTATATTATATCCAAATAGGAACCTATAGGGTATTTTCCCTCAGCCGACTTCATATACAAGTATATCGTATTTTGTTATTTGACCATATATCTTCACTGCATACTCCTTCGGAGATTCGGCATCATTATTACGAAGAATATTTTATGTAACGGATTTCCACTCAAGACGCCTGCAGATATTGGTATATATCGACTTTTGTTATACGGTCGCATATACTCACTCATACTTACTTTACAAATAAGGACGCGCAGCAGAAATAATCCTTTATGGAATTAACTGTCCGGGGGATCAACTGTCGGAGGGATCAACTGTCGGGATGCCAACTGGCGGGGGGACAATTGTCGGGGGATCAACTGTCGGGTGACTAAAATAAACAGGTCTCATTAATTCAGTAGTTAGGAGGTTATCCCGGTAAGACAGATTTCCTGGGTTTGATTCCCAGATGTGACACACCTTTTTATATTCTCTGTCTTTTTATGTTTCATTTAAGATTTGTTAATAATGTCTTAATTTTTTGATAATGTCTTTCATCGTCAGGAATGTATGAATACTAAAAAATAATGTCTTCGATGTTTAGAAAAATATTTATTGCATGTATATAAAATTGACACAAACTTATTAATTATCAAAATCAAATCAAAGAGTTTTTCCGACCGTTCGACATATATTTTACAAATATTTTAAAATGTTGAAAGTAATCAAATAATACATGAAGCTTTTTCTTTAAAACGCAGAGAAAAAAAATCGAAAAAATAGGTTCAGTTTCACTTTTTCAGACATAATATATATGATTTTTTTTTTTAAATGCGGATTCCAAAACTTTGGGTAAATTATAAATTATAAAAAATATATACCGGGAAAGGAGTGCAATTAGTAAAAATTATTTTCATATTTTGTAAAACATGCGTAAGGCCGTTAAAAAATGTATAATATTTATCTGATGTGATTTAAATACATAAATAATAAATATTTTTCTCTTTTAAAAGATAATGTTTATGGAATTGTCTAAAAATATTATTATTATGACGAACTAATAAGTGAGATGGCTCCCCCCCCCACTAGGCTTTAAAGATGTGATGGCCCGTCCTTCCTTCGTTTATGATTTAATTTAGCAATAGACTTCCGTTCGCGCCACCGATTTTAGATGACTCCTCTACTGCTGCCTTAAATTTTCCTAACTAATGTGATCGGAAAACTCTTTGTAGTTTTCCTTTCAATTTGAGGTTTTTCTCCTCCTTGGCCAGCGTGTAACGTCTAGCCCTATGCTAACATTCGAGTGTTTCCGATTTTCATGATTTTCACGGAAATTTTGCACTCCAATGTGGTCAATTTTGCCAAGCTTTTCGCGAGTCTACGTTGTGTTGTTTTTTGTTTCAGACTATTGGAAAAACAAGGCCTTATTTGTGGTAACCCCTATTCTTTGTAGCGTAGGCAGACTCTCGCATACCATTGACAGAATTCATATTCCTAACATTTCTCCTATCTTAGACTTTAGTGTTCTGAACTCTCTATTATTATCCTACTATGCAATCTACGTTAATTTCCTATAGGAAGACTAGCATTTTCTAACTTTACCCCTAAATTTTCTATTTTTTTTTCTATCGTGAGTTTTAATGGGAAAACTTAGCTTCTGGGCTATACTAATTGCACTATTCCTGATCTATATAATACGACGTAGTTTCAATTTTAAATTTGGTATACATAAATGTAATGATCACAGTATTATCGTCTTTCCTCATCGTACTAAGTGTTATTCTACATGGGTTAGTTTCAATGAATTTCATGGTTAAAAGGTACAGTTTTACTTGTTTTGGCGCCATCTCCATCCTCTCCTAAATTTGGGAAAATTACATGATTAGGTTTTAGTTTTCACAGCTTTTGTTATGACGAGAGATCGAATACGGTTTGTTTTGCTGCAATTCGGCTCCAGACCTACCCCTAAAGTACTCAGATGACCACGTTTCCGGTTAGTAACTCTCTCTTCACAGACGCACAGCCTGACCAAATCGGTATACGTAACCTCTTCTTTTAGTTCGTGCGCTATTGGTCATCCCCTGTACCGCGACGGAAAGAGCACCTTCCTTATCCATGGGTCCGAGACCCTCCGAATTCCCGTCCTCCAGACAGTTACATTTAAAGGAGATCAAACCGGTTCCGTCCCCTCGTCAAACAACATTATATACTTGCGAATTTTTGCAAAGTCCGGGTTGAAAGGCCGTCCCCCGCATCAAAAGTTCAGAGATAACCACGCTTAAATCAGCAATTATCTCTGCCCAATCGATAGGTACAAATTATAAATATATGTAAACAATACGAGTTTTTATAATCCACAATACTCCAGTTTTCCCAGAAAATTGTGGATCTGACATCTCCAACACAGGTCGTGAATCTGTGCCAGATATTCAGACATATTACATATCAAAATACATGAAAGTGATAATACAATATATATAATAGATTACTTTTGGTTTGGTTGACAGGTTGCTTTAATGAGACCCTGCTATCTCATGTAGTTTGAGTTTAACTGTAGATTGATTTTTGTTTGGAGAAAAGGTAGGACTCCAAAAAGCCCAAAATTCGCAAGGCCTGAACCTTGAAAACCTAAGTCGAAGATAAAATTAATTTTATAACATAACTTGGGAACGTATTGTCGACGAATGATTATGCTTATTTTGACATTTCTAGTAATGTGGGTTTTTGTTTGTTCTGTTGAATTCATCAATATGTTCGAACGGATGTGGGGCGCCTTTGAATTGAATCTTTCCATGAAAATGGCGCTATAAAATTATGTATGTACGTAAACTACAAATACGTGATTTCTAAAAGATGATAATTCATCGCAAAAGATGATAGTTATTTTTCAATTAAATGTCGACGTTTGTTAAGGTACTTATTCTTCGTAAGATGTACTGAAATTCGAATATATATATATACATACTTATACGTATCTACATACTTCGATAAAAGAAGGGTGTGGTTTGGAATGTTGACCTAGTTATAATAACAGTCGAGGATGTAGGTCGTTGAGATATGCGACAGTTATAAGGTGTCAGAGACCCCCGTCAGGAAGCATAACAATTAGGATTCATTGGTTTGTTTTAGAATGATAACGATCTTTGAATTAATAAAAATCGTTTGGGTTGTTGGTAATTTTAGTAACGTTAGTTTTGAATTTATATGTTAGGAAAATATATATATTAATAAAATAAATTGTTTTTATAGGAGATATACATAAATATAATAATTGGTTTTATATATATATACATATTAAACATTAAATATAAATATATATTTATACATATAATATATGCATTTAATATGTGCGCTTATACATCATTAGAAATATAATTCATGTCTCCGTCCTCGCCTTCCCCGGGAGAACCTGAAAACTTGTATATTAAATTGACTCACCTGAATTCCGACAAATTCATAATTTTTCCAGACGGGTTATACACGCCAATATGAAGATTCAGAAAATATTGAACTTCCCTGCCTGGAATGTTTAATCTAAGTTAGAAATATTTACTTAATACAATCTAGTGTTTCCCAATTTCAATTCGTGATCTACCGATTTGTACTATTTCTTCAAATTTAATGATCTCTAAATCCAAATATTATTAGATAATATTTAAATTTTGTTGTTTTATTTTCCTATTTTATTCTTTGTACTCACGTAATTCTCTTTACTAACTATTAATTAAATCCGTAAACCGAACGCTTGGTAATATTTTAGAACTTTATTATTTTTCTTTGACGAAATTAATCCCACGCTAGGTATTAAAAATGAATTATATGAAACTAAGACTCAGCTGTTTTTAAACTTTCACTAAATTATTTTAAACGCAATTATATTTAATTTTTCTTAAACTCGTAATAAATTCAGTTCAACACAAAATATGAATTAAATCACATTTCATTTAAACAATTTTAATTAATTCACAGAAGCAAATTTTAAAAATCTTTAAACAAATAACTTTATTAATTATAGAAATTTTTCAATATTTATTAAATTATTATTAGTATCACATTGCACTTATAATTTTGAGAAAATTAAATCAAATTATTGTTACCAACTTTAATTGCGACTTTTAGAATCTTTAACGTAATTTAAGTATTATTAATTTTTTAGGAAATTTCACTATTTATGAAACTATTATTGTATTAGATCAACAAGAGAATTTATTTTAACACTTTATTTATTAGAAGACGAAATTTTTGAAGTCCAGGAAAAACACTTTTAATCACTCCGCACGCAATTAACGACGTATCAACTCGAGACGAACTGCCTTTAAGAAAATTTTAATATTAATTTAAACACAAATATTTTGTTTATTTTAAGATGAAATTTTTTGAAGTCCAGAAAAACACTTTTTAATCACTCCGCACGCAATTAACGACGTATCAACTCGAGACGAACTGTCTTTAAGAAAATTTTAATATTAATTTAAACACAAATATTTTATTTATTTTAAGATGGAAATTTTTTTTGAAGTCCAGAAAAACACTTTTTAATCACTTAAATACCGATACGCCCGTAATCAACTATTTCTTCCAACTTATTTCGCGACGGACTCCAATCAACTTCAATTCAAACACTTTATTTATAAACACTTTCGATTATTATAATTTCACTTAAAACCACCAATTTTAATTAATTCACAGAAGTAATTTTAAGTATCAACTTAATTATAATGAATTTTAGAAACTTCAATATTTATTAAATTATTATTGAATTAAATCAAACTATTGTTGAATCAATCCAACAACTATTTAAAAGAATTTATTTAAAACTTTAAGAATCAAATCAAATGAAATTTTTCTAAGTCCAAAAACAAAACAATTACACAATATCGATCGGCACGTAATTAATCTTCCCGGCGTTTCTCGCGACCAACTCCCCTATTCTGCCGTTACATTTCCTTATATACCTAGCTTAGAATCAAAAGGATTTAACTCCATTCCATACCTACATTACATTATGTTCTTTACCAACTCGTAAACCTATATGTAAGTAACACTAATTTCGAATGTAATTCTTCAATGTAAATATTTAGATAATATCTGGCCCGCCTCTGAATCCATCACTTTTCCTCACTCCGGCCAGGATCGAATTTAGTTCATTCCTCTAGATCGCCCTGCTGTTCCTTATTATAGAATTGGAAATTTCGATTCATGTTTTTTTTTCTGAAAATATTATCTATCGCTTATTCTTTGGTCGCCTATGAACTCGGGTATCTCGTATTTATAGCCACTATGTCATTATTGAATTTTATTTAAAGAAGCGCCTTCTTCACATCGTTCAATTTTAGAAATTCCCTTAGTCCCTGGTTATCTTGATATGCGATATCTTTTTATTTATGAATTTTCCGATGGTAACATGGTTTTTCTCTGATCTAACATGTGAATATTCGATTAACGCATATTTTCGTGCAATTCTCAATTGATCCTAATATTGGTGTAAACACTTTATAATTTCTTCCCCACCTCACCTGCCTGAGTTAATAAATATACCTTTCCAGAATGATTTTTTCAATGTGTTGCACTGCTTCTTCCTGGTCTAGCTGTATTACACCTTTTGCATGTACCTGTCGTCTGCTTATACTTTCATCCGGGTCGATTGATATCATCCTTAATTGATTTTTCACTACCTTTAATAATTTTATGTATTAATTTATTGGCGTTTTTACCTGCGATTTACCTACCCCAAACCTGGTAGATATGAGTTCGTTCACTTCTTTCCTGGCCACTCCCCTTTCTCCATTCCACTCTAACTCAATATCACATTAGCTTACTCATTATTATGGGTAATAACCATTACTTTTGTAAAAAACCGATATAAATCAGAGTTTATCGAAAACTCATTATTTTTTATTACTTTTCCTTAAATAAATATTCCTATCTTCCCTGTATAAACTTAATTGTTTGTTTGTCTCTTTATCACCTGAGTTTCATGTTCATCTGGTCGCTTAAATAAACAATTCTTGTCGCCTTGTTTACATTAGTCATTGACAACCTCAAAATTTTACCTAAATGTATCGAACTATATTCAAAGTAGTAGTCCATATATCTCAATATTTCTATTGAATTCCTTCAGTTTAAATTTTATAATTGATTGATACATTTCTCATCTACATTTTCATAATATCTGATGTCCCGAATCTACTCAATTAATACCTTTTATCACCTAAAATCAGCCTAGTTTCACTCCCTTGTAATTATCTACGTTCCTGAAATTAGAAAATTGTACTCCTATTTCACATTAGTCTCGCCTAAATCGCCTCTTAAGTTTGCCGAAGTTTCCATACTGTATAATTCTTGTTTCTTCCCTTTTTCATCTGTTGAAGCTATTGTTCTCTGAATTATTTTCTCTAATTCGTTGTTTTTCCGCTTAACCTTACATGACACGCCTCTCTGTCTAAATTCTAATGCAAACACACCTTTCCCCGTGCAAGATAAATCCTCACTTTGTAGTTTTTTATTTGTAATTAACATTTTGCGTATTATTTTTACTTCCTACTTCCATTTTCAATGGTTATTCATCTCTGCATTTCCCATTGTTTCCTTTAAAGTTCACGACCTCTTCTCGTCCTGTTCGACCGCTAGTGAAATGTTTACATTATAGGCCGTTGATCTGAACCCTTTCGATTCACATAAATAATTAATATTTCCTTTGTCCTGTCACCACTAATTGTTGTTTATGTAAAACGCTCGTTTGATTGGTAACTTTTTCGTTGATTTCACCCAATCCTGTGATGTTTATTTATAAGAGGGAACGCCTTCTTCTCACTGCCATCTCGTGGTTTTATGTTGCAACGAGTTTTATGAATCAAAATTATTGGATTATAATTCACTGTAATCAAACTCTCCACAAGTCGATAGATGTCGCTCCCTTAAGCTTTTCTAGCATGAAAGTTATGCATATAAAAAAAAATATTTTCCAGGGTTCTATTAAAAGAAAATGATGATGGTTAGACCATTACATAAGCTCCGTCCCTTTCCTCTTAAAGTAATTGATTAGGTGAAAATTAGTAAATAACTCAAAACACCCAAATAGGGAAATAAATATTCCGAACACGTTTTCACGTTGCTTGACAGCAAAGCCTTCAACATACTTGTTGCATAATATTATTGTCATATGGAACACATAGTGGGCCAAAAATATCTGGGTTTTTTTAGACGTCCATGAAGCAATTTGCTTTCTTGTGGAACAAAATAAAACGATCGTATCCATGACAATTCTGTTGTAATTATTATAATAACTCTATATATTATCTATGACTACTTTTATAGAATTGTCTTTACTTCATAATATCTTCCTGTCTAGGTGAATCGATTGTCAACCAGGGTGATTAGTATATTACAATACATTTATAAACGTGTTATTATTAAACACCATAATAGAATAATCCTGTATTTATATCTCACTCCAATTTCCAATTAGTAAGCTCTGTCGTAATCGAAATTTCACAGCCGCATCTTTCTGAATTTTTTCGGTGGAAGCAACTATTTTCAGCTCGTAACGTAATTTCATCGTGAGCTTTATGGTGTTTGAAATGTCAATGCAACTGTGACAACATACGATGAGACTTTACTCAGTTAGTTACATGTTCTCATTAGTCCAATTTGGAAAAAAAGGCTCTCAAACGAAGCCGGGTAGTAACTACTATTATGAAAAATGGTATTATTTTTTGTTTTGAAAAATACGTCTATTCACCTTCACGCAAAATCTCTTTCACTACTTCCAAAGAAGGAATATATGTGCGTAAGATAATAATAACGGTTGATCTATAGAGCTCATTTTTGTGAAGTATCAAGATCTAAATTTAGAAATATAAAACCAGTTCAGTGAAATCGAGCGAAGTATGTAGACAATTATGATGTGTAACTTTAAAAAGATGGAGGTGCTTTCGCAAAAGCAAAAAGATTTCCCAGCGGCTCCGAAAACACGTATTTAATAAATTTTATGCGTAGGCAGGTATCTTGCTCACAAAGCAAAATCTCGCTGAGAATATAATGGGAAAAAATGGAAGAAAAATAAGCATGCCATTTTTTCTCCTTGTGAGAAACAAAGACTGATGGGTGGATTAGAAGCAAGCAGGTAGCCGAGGATGAACGAAGCATGTATAACGAATGAACTAATGATGAATTTAAGCAAGTCTAAAGTCATGGTGTTTGAAAGAGAGAGTACGAAAACCGTGTGAAATATAGATGTGAATAATGAATACTTGGAGCAGGTCGATGAGTTTGTGTATTTTACATTTTTTTAAAGTATGTTTACGAGAGATGGAAAAAGGGTGAATGCAGGAAATTACATTAACGGTATACTGAACGCGGATAGCAGAAGCTAGCAGTCCAGAATGGAATGCTGATACCAATCTCGATGGAATAGAAATGGCAGGGGAAGGATGAAAGTTGACTGAAGAAATGAGATCTCTGTGGCGAATGTGTGCTAAAACCATGTATGATCGTGTGAAAAGTGTTGTGATGATGTAAGCGTAATGAGTAAGGTTAAGTCTGATTAAGAAAGGGATACTTAGATGGTTTGGGCATCTAGACCGAATTGACGTAAAAATGAGAGTATGGAGGATATATTTATTTATTTACGCCCTTAGGGCTTTTACATAAAACAAGTTAAAACAGTGCAATACAATTATGAACATAGAAATAATAACAATGTGCAATGGCGCAAACTGTGTGTTGAGGAGTGAATACAATCAATAGTAAGTTTAATTATGATCGAAGCGCTGACAAACAGCTTTAATACAGTAATATTTGTACGTTGATATCCTTTCAATATTTATAGCATCGTCTAAAACATATTTATTACCAAGTACATGCAGACGATTCATTATGGAATTGAGTTCAGCGTTTGATCATGATATTGATATGACACAAATGTGAATAATAAAAGAAGTCGGGGACACTCGTGGAAGACATGGCAAAATCAAGTGAACCAAATACCGGGCCATGTCAAATGTCAGAATAACAGAAGGGTATGTATGAGATTATGTGTGAATGTGAATGAAGCAAGAAGTGTACGCCAAAATCGAGTTATTTGGCGGTCCTTTCTCTCTGCCTACCTTATGGTTAGTAAGTTAGTTAGGTAGCCGACATTTTATGAAACAATATCCACCCTCAAACAGAAAACTACGTTAGTAACAGTATTTGTTACAGCTCTCACCCATAGGTCAGTTTCCAAAGTCATCCGTTCGCCGTTGAATTTGACCCGTGGGCGAAAGCTACCAAAATTTAGCATAACTGATATATTTGAGAGAAACTTGATACTAAAACTGGTTCCAAACCGGTGCCATTGAAAAAAAAAAACCCTTGATAACCAGTGTTAAGGGTGCAGATAATGTGGCCACCACCTTGAATCGTACTTCGTAATATTATATGCACGCTATATAAGTTTTCTTGCGTTTTTGTGTTAATTTACTTTATTTATTTATGGTCAGAGACCATTTACAAAAATTAAAAAAAATCTGTGTGATAAAATTGTGTATGACTGATACATACGAGTACACAATGTAGACAAAATATTATTCCAGAAACACATTAAACAGGGTGATTATGCAGCTAAAAACAAAGCAAATAGCCTGAATATATACGTTACCGATCAGTTCCTGAGATGGCATAGTATTTGGTTTCCACCCAGACGTTGCGAGTTCAATATTTCTGTTAGTCAAGCCCTCTATCACGACACAAAATAATTATAGCAAAGTGTTTCAGTTGTCGAAGATTTAAAAATAGTATTAGGTTATCCGTTCCCCGGAATGTTTTTTCTTTAAAAAAATATGAAAAAAAGATGCGAACTTACAAAACAAAACATAAGAAAATACATTGTAACAAATGTTCTTCAAATATTGAACATAATATGGTTCAATGTTGGTTTTTACTTGACCGAGGGACACATTAAAGTAGTCAACTGCTTCACAGTACTGATTACCATGGGGACTGGGAGTATGTATATTCGTGGTAGAGAACATTTGATAGTTTGTTTTTGTAACCGCAGTTTGAAATATAACGTATACCTAGTAGTTCTAGTGGGTATATGAAAACTTACAAGGGCGCTTGATAAGAGTGTTTATGATTTTAAATACAAAAATTAACTCAAAAATAATACTTAATATTTTTTTATTATGTAATTATCTCATCTCTTATAAATAAATCTTATTACTTCAAACGGTATTTAAGAGAAAACAAAAATCATCACGTGCATATTAGAAAAAAACATACAAAGCACAAAAATTTTTCAGCGTGGTGAAATAATCGATTCATTGCGTACGATTTTTGCGCAGTAAATTAATGATAGATACATTATTAATTTCCTGCTTTCCTATCGAGAACCTCAATTTATAAATTCATTTCACAATAGTATCCCCGTCTTGGCACATACTTTTCTGTATTTCGGACTCTTGACATAACACGATACAAATATTTGATGCACTTGGTCATGCTATGTCTTCCTCGAATAATACCTCCAAAATCCTCCAAAAATTTTGCATCTATATACCTTAATATTAAACTAAACAACTTCGTTTCACAAATGCACTCAGTAATTCGTTAATCATCAAGTTAAAAAATAATCGTATCAACTTTCCGGTGTTGGAAAACTAACAGTACTAACTTTCGATACCAAGTACTAAGATAAGTAATTAAAACTTTGTAAAAAAAAAATTGAAAAAAAAAACAATTTCCCGAATCCTGGACAACCGTATGTCTTTCTATTGTACCTTTTCGTGGAAAATTAACGAAGTAAGTTTGGATAAGCGTTTAGAAGAAAGAAAGAAGTAATTTTAAATAAAAGTAAGAAAAAGAAAATAAGTCAGTAAAGATTTACTATTCCGATAAACCCATGATTAACTGTTAATTGTAATTTGAATTTAAACGAGAAATTTATTTGGAACCCTAAATATGCCAACCTAATTTTCTTATCGTCAGTTTTCATAATTTATTGCTGGAATAAAAAAACAACACAAAAGATTAGATAAACTATTAAGAAAGAAATATGTTTGCATGGCGTATGGAGCAGAAAAAATTCTCGAACAGTGAGCTCAGATGTGATGGAATTTGCACATTCGTTTTATTTTGTTTTATAGTTAACATCAGGAAGAACGCCTTTTCTGGCTTATTTCATGAGTCATTTTTAAAAGAATTTTTTATATGAATAACATATTATCAACTTTTATTTCGTGTCGTTTAATGATTAAAATTACCACAGTGGCGTTTTCGTTTTGTTAAAAATTGTAGCCCCTTTTTAAAAAGATAATTATTAAAAAATAAAAATAAACATTAAAATTGGTTTCTGAACAAAATGGAAGGTCATTCTAAGAATTTGAACCCACCACATTAAAACCCCTGATCCGAAATTAAGCAGCATTCGTATGAGAGGATTCAACCAGTCTGTTCGACGCATAAGACGTTGCTTCTGAGTGAGATTGCCTTAAGAGATACCTCAGGCAAAGACCAGTCAAGTATGATGTTGCCAGCTCGTTTAGTGCCTTATGCACCAGAAGAAAAATTTTAAACTGAACTATTTCTGTGACTCGAAGCAATAACATAGATGAGGAGTGCTATGACAGTATTTGGTGGCACCGCATACTTGACGACTGCTGTGTTGAACACCTCTTGCAGTCTGTTTAAATGTACATCAAACAATATAAGAGACATGCGTCCCAACTGCCCGTGCCCTGAACCAGAGGGATCATGAAATCCCGAATTGAGGTATGATGTGAGGTTGAAGGGTCGAAGGATTCAGATCGGGTCACTAACACGGCTAAAGCCACTTTTCGATTCTCAATGGTAGTCTTCTCCAGGACTATACTGAATACTGATTCCCACTAATCTGGAATGTGCCGTAAACATTCTATATGTGTATAAAACTATATTTGATACCTTTAAGTAAGGTTAGATAATTATTTTTATTGGTACACGCTGGGTTTTGCACCGGTAACCCCCGGCCATGGTCGTCAGAAACCGAAGAATTTTTGGTGTATAGCCACTAACTAACGAACTTTAATATATATACGTTATTTATAAACCGCTAACTGATGTGTACCCGGCCTTGTTCGGGATTTTTTTTTTTAAGTTATGAAGTTGTGAATTCTTGCTTGTCGTTTGGGTGCCATAATTGATTTGACAGCGATATACTATCTGTAAACAAAGTAAAAAGAAAACGTTCATTTTAAAACTTTATTTCATTCAAAAAATTTATTCCTTCGAAATATATTTAAACAAAAAAGTTCTTAAGTAGGTAGCCTGCTTGTGTTTTCAAATTTGAAAATATTCTACCCAAACAAACCTTTTTTTTTGAATATGTAATTTGCGGCTAACCGGAGTGGTGTATCTATGGGATAACCTAAATGAAACATTGAGGCTTCAATGTTTTTCATACTGATTTTAAAACGTTATAGCAACAGTTTTTCATATAGGATTTCATTCAAACCACTTAACCTTCACTTGAGTTACTCTCTGAACCTTCCCGACACTAATAAGAACAAAGTGTGAGACAGACAGAAAAACATTCATTTTTATAAATTAATTGATTTACTTTATCTTAACATGGCCACCTACTCGGCAACAATAGCCGAGCAATTTAACAGGTGATTATTCGACCGCCATATCCTGTAGATAAACGGTATCATAATAATATTGCAATCGCAAAAGGCATGTGTTAGCAAGTACATAGCATGTGCCTATACGATATACTGTGTAGATATGTATTGTACGTACAGTGAATGTATTAGTGAATACCCAGGTCTATGTATGCACTGCGACAAGCGATTGATAACGGAGTAATTCCATTGATATGGACGATGTTACGGGAACGGAATTTTACTGAATTGTTCCCGGTAATTTAATATCGGTCTATTTTTATATTATGATTATAATAAAAGATTGGTATTTACTTTGTTTCATCATTATTAATAAATGAATTAAATAATATACTTTGTATTCATCACTTTATTAATATAAAGATGGCAACATTTTTTGAAAGCGATGCTTTCTTCATTAGGAGTAATACTAAAAATATTAATGTCCAGTATAGAAAAACGATAAAAATTTGAACACAATAGACAGATTATAAACATAAACAAAAATTGATTAAAGTATGTAAGTAATTAATTTTTATATTAATAAATCTTTATTAATAATATTTATAAAGTGGTGAATACGAAGTATTTTATTCAATTCATTTATTAACCCTTACCACTCCATTCTTTTTCAATATTTGTTGTCAGCCAACTCTAATTTAAATAATGTAAAAATATTAATTTATTGATAGGCAGTTACAAAAATGTTATTTTATAGTAAATAAAAAACGGAAAACAGTAAAAATCTTATTAAACCGTGAAATTAAATGTTTTTTTATCAAATAATCACAAGAAACAACGTCACGTGTCAAGTTTTGCGCCCAAATACACCGCACGGGAACGTCTTATCTTGTCGGCCGCCAGCCGACAACTGAGTTGTAGCGTACAAATGGTGATGTCGGCTGACACCCGACAACGGAGTGGTAAGGGTTAATAATGACGTCACAAAGTGAAAACCAATCGTTTGAAGAAATTTAAAATGAATTACTTTGTGTTTACCACTATATACATATTTACATGTTTGAAAAGCGAAGCTTTCCTCACCCGGAATATACAGAATACTAAAAAATAATAATGTCAAGTATACACACATGATAAACATTGAAAACAATAATTTAAGAATAGACAAATTATAAACGATTTTAGTAGGTAATAATCAATCAAAAATGTTAAAAAAATATATTATAAAACATTGAGTAACAAATTTATATTATAAAATTAAATAAATAATTTTTATTATTAATATTAATATAAAAATAAATAAACTAAATTCAAGAGATAGCTGTTTTTCTATTTTAAGTTGTGATTACAAAAATAAATTTTTAATTGATTTATTTTTATATTGTTTAGTAAAAGTTTCACCTCAACGTGCTTAAAATGATTTTGCTGATAATTATTGGCTGTTGAGAATTTTTTTGTAATAGGGTAAAATATTATTGGTATAAAAAAATATATTCACATAGATAAGCACACGCTGTTTCTAAATATATTAGTTTTGATAAATACAATTATACGTAGAAATAATAACTAACTTAGAACGCTTACACGCGGGTCGATCGGTCACGTTCGGTCGAATACAGGCAATATTGCATTCCCAATTGGGGAATGTTGTGAGGATGAAGGTATTGGGTAAGGGAAGGAGAAGGGAAGAGGGAGGTGGAGAAATACCCGACTACTCAGATCTGGTCATCAAACACGGCTAAAACCCATTTCAAGCAACGTTTCAAATTCTGAATGGTGGTCTTTCACCAGGGCGATACTGAGAGTATCTTCCACTATGGAACGTGCGCAAATATAGTGGTTTGCAAGTAATCATGTTTTATAAATTGTTGATTTCATACCTACCCATTTGGGAATGGCCTTACTGTAACCTTTGGAATGCCGAGCGCCCGCGATCTAATACTTCCGTAGTTTGCCGAGCGTAAATTTGCGAACGTGACGCCTGAGTCTATTTTCATAATATCTTACTTGGTTTTTTGTAAAATAATGTTTTTGTAAATTGTATCGCACATTAACGTACCAGAAAATGTGTATATATCTATCACAAGTAGTTTTCCCCAGAATATCTATTTATATTCAGAGAAATGAGTTTTCACCAATCTTTTTTCTTTAGTTGTCTCCTCGTTGGTGATGATCGTGACCACCGTACCAATTATCCTGATTAACTAGACCCATTCGCCCTTCTGCGTCAATATGTTAATTTCTGCTTTTCTAGGGCAAACTATTCAAATTAAAGTCGGTCGTACCGAGTTAATACAACCTGTTTTAAGTTCAAGTACAATATACACGTTTTCCAATACTACCTTCGGTTTTCAATCTTAGTTTTATTTGTTATATCTCAGTTAATATTTTTGTAAGTGTTTTTAATACGACCAATTTTTGTTAAATTCTTTAAAATGCATCGATTAAAAAAAAAATCCATTTTTCTTGACAACAATTACGTGTTGAATATACCGTATTAAAAACTAATGAGGCATACGAATTATCAGTTAACACACACACACACACATATTTATATATATATATATATAAATATATATATTTTTTTAATTTAAAAAAAAAAATTAAATATGTAAACATAAATGTACAACCATTTAATAATAAAGTCACACCCGCAATCTATAGAGCCTTTATAATTTCAGATACCTACTCACCTCATACTACCAGCAGTCTATTAACTTTCTTTTTATACAGATATACACTATTTTTCTTGTTCTTTTATTAATATAAAATCACACACATACATTTCAACTAGATCGAACCCCCCCACTCCCCCCCTTTCTAGACCCGATAACAAATAACGTGTAACTTTTTTTAACATTTCTTTTTTATTTTGAATAATCTTTTTAATATTAATTTGATTTATTTGAAAATCACTGGAATCACTTTTAAATAATACCCAAGTAGAAACCTGTAAATGGTCAAATTTATATCACTTATTCCTTATACTTATTTTTTTATGTAATCTGCTGGTCTTCCAAATAAACAAAAATAAAATAAAATTTAAAAGTACACAAAACTTGAAGGTGGAGGTATTTTTTAAAAGGATTTAAATGGCAACAAAAATATGGCCCATGGGGAATATCAAAGTAAGTTAAAAAACATAATGACCCAAGTGCATATGTTTCACTTTAACCGAACGGTGCTTAGAAATTTGTCATACTTTCCCTAGATGATTTTCCACGTATTTCATATTTTTTCTTTTCTAGTTTTTAACATGGTTACATGGAAAGGCGATTTTTTTTCTATTTCTGAAAATTTATGGAGCGAAATAACCAGATTCTAAAAAAAAAACTTACAGATCAAAATTGTTAATTAAATAAAAAACGTTAAAAAAATTGCCTTGTATCTTTAAAACACACTGTTAACCGCAAACATTGAAAAAAAAAAGAAATTGAAGAACACATTTCAAAGACGAAGTGAGTGGCTTAGCGTTGCCATAGTAATTACTTTTTGTAGTTCCAAAATAATAAATATCTACAATTAAATGCCAAGCTATAAATGAGATTATTTTTATTTCTGATTTAGACCGTAAAACCTCAAGATATTTTGAAGTCAATAGAGAGTAAATTATGAGGGTAAATATTTTATGTTACACGTGTTTGCTGCCATTTTTTTTAAGTAATATTCTTTAGTACCGCGCCAGCTGCTGTGGGATGTGCTCAAAGAATACGGAGTTCAAGGTAGTTTTCTAAAAGGTATAGCATCTTTATACGAAAAAAGCAAAAATAGAACATTTTAATAATTTTTTCAAAAGATTGGTTTTCACTTTGTGGCGTTATTATTAATAAATTAATTAATTTGTATTACCACTTTAATAATATACACGGATATCAAGATTTTGTAATCTATAGATTCTTGATGAAGAAAGCATCGCTTTCGAAACATGTTGACATCTTCCGCTGTTTCGGGGCTTAAGGGCATTATCAAACTTTAAAAAAATTAAATCTTGTTCTACGAATTAAACATAAAGGTAGTTTGAAAATGGCCTTAAACGCCGAAACAGCTGTCACAATAATAAAAACTAAAAATAATTGCAGTAATAATAGTATCATTATTAAATTTGATTAACATTAAATTAAAAAAATAAATTAAATGGGGTTCTACGAATTAAACACAAAACCAATTAAAATGTTGATTTCTGTGTATATTAATGAGGTGGGGAATACAAAGTACTTTTTTAAATTCATTTTAAGACCATTTTAATTATTGAATGTTGAATAAGAAATTGCTTATAAGAAAGGAAGACAATTGAAGAAATCATGAATGGTATCAGGAATAACGTATGTTTAAAAAAAATTGGAAGGTAGCGCACCTAATACATAAAAGAAAATTTAAGAGGAACGGTTGCTCTGCCTGTTTCATAAATAACTTAATTTTGGATTTGAGGCCAAAATAGCGTTCCAAACTGAATGATATAAGGTTTAGTAAATATCTAGTACGGATGAGAAGTATTTTATTTATTTTTTGTTTTAAATTATGAAGTATATGCCATGAAAAAAAATTATTTTTCATAATTTTAGATGTAATTTGTTTGCGGGTTTACTGTATTTTAAAAGCAAAATAATCGTTTTTGTTATATAAATATGATTACGTAAATAAAAATATGATAACAAAACATTAAAAAAAAAAGTTTTTAGACGTGGTAGTAAAACTTTTTTTTTTAAATAATCGTTTGCCCCCAAATAATTTTTAAAGGTGCCTCTAAAATCGCGAAAAATCTATTCCTGGCTTATAAATATTATAAAAACAAAAATAAATAAATTGCTTCTAATCGGTACTAGATATTTATTATACTTTTTGATGAAAAAAAGATCATTAGGTTTAGTTGAGTTTTTTAACCTCAAATTCAAAATAAAGTTTTGTATGAAACAGGCCGCGCAGCCGTTCCTCTTAAGGAGAGAAAATATAATACCACTTTAAGTGAAATGAAGTTTTTTGTGAAAAACAAGGTTTTTTGCTTTTAAGAAAGTGTGAAATGATCCGCATGTTTTTATGTGAGCCAACAATAAAAAATAAAGAATATTCCGAGAAGAAAATTCTAAAAGCTAAATAAGAAATATATAACAAATAATAATGATTTAGCTTGGCAACGGCAGAGATCGGCCCTCCGGGAAATTCTCGGCAGCTCATGCCTAGGCTGTCTGTAAATGTATTTAATTTCTCAGGACTGTTACTTATCACTCAGGGTTAACCCACCCCTAAGTCCTTAGCTTAACCATAAGGTTATGTTACAATCAAATAATCTTCACCGGAAAAATTCGAGAATCAACGCTGATTTCATCAAATTTTCTTACAAAAAACCTTCAACCATGAAGCTGATTGCACTGTGGAATCATACAAATTAATTCATGTGTATATTTAGTAAAAAAAAGATTCAAATAGCATTATATTACCACTCGATAGCGTAATAAAAATAAAAACGCCTTAAACGACTGACATTTCTGGGCATTTTGTTTCGGATTCGGCCGAGATTTTTCTAAAAATCCTACCTCAGAATATTAATATGGGAACCTATGAACTGCTTGTGTGGTTTGAAGCCAATGAATCCACCTTGCGTATGTTTATTACCAAAAATTGCTCTACTTTGAAATTATATTAAGTATTTAATTAATTAAAAAAATATAGTTTGTTTACACCACTTTATAAATATACATAAATATCTACACGTTTCAACAGCAATGCTGTCATCATCAAGAATATATGAATACTAATAATAATAATATTTGTATTCATATATTCCTGATGACGACAGCATTGCTGTCGAAACATGTTGATATTTATGTATATTTATAAAGTGGTCTAAACAAACTATATTTTTTAATTAATTAATTAATAATGTAGCCACAAAGTAAATACCAATCGTTTGAAGAAATTATATATTAAGTATAATTAAATATTACTATTTCCGTATATTGTCTACAGTCTCCTGGAAATTTCCATATCGTTAAATTAAAAAATGCAGTTTAAACAAATTAATCCATTTTGTTAAAAAAAGTGCTACATATTTTAGATTGCATGGAATACGCATAATTACCTTATTCGTTTAAAATCGATTTTTACCTAAGTAAGTGTTATAGAAAACAATTAAACTAATTCGTGTTCATTCTTGAAATTCCTTATTTTATTAATTTAGTTATCATATTTCAATAGAAATTATTACTTTAACAAAGTGTTATGGTTAGTTAGCAATTTCCCCTCAGAGGCGGGGGGTACTGTACAGGGCCTGCGGATACTTTAATAGTACACAACTGCTGACCCTGCACAAATCTCAAGTACGCCCATTGTAGAATTTGGCAGCCACCTGCGGTCTGAAGCTCTAAAATATCTGAAAAAATCCCCTATAAAAAAATATTTAAATGTAAAAAAAAAATGTTCCTCCCAATTAGAACTCTGCTGTAATAAATACATATTTCTGTTAGAGGATCGTTAATGACACAGATGAAGAAGTTCCAGCCGATCTTTCAGCGGTTCATGCAAGAAGCAAAGTGAGGTCTCCCTTTTTATTTTTTTCTTTTTTGTAAAAGCCTTCCAGTGTTACGCGTGACTTAAAATGCAAATGTAGTCTGCATTCATTTTCACCCTGCGTAAATATGGAGATTTTCTTTTTCTGGGTAATTTTCAAAACCCTTCTGCAGCCGTGAACATGTTAAATTTGCATAACGTCAAAACGGTTAGCATTTTTTAAACACTTCTTTTGGTTTAATAATTCTTACTATCACGCTACGAGTACGACTAACAATACATTATAAGTCCACCTTTTAAAGAGAAATCTGCTCAATCTAAATGAATTTTTTAGAAAAAAAAATGATAATCGATGGGGTAGTCTATTTTATAGAGCAACGGTTTTCCAACAAAAAATACCTTTAATTCATACCTGAATATTGTAGTGTGCAAAAACACGTAGCTGAAAAGTGACATTTCATTTAACAACCGATTTACGGAAATTTTAAAGATTCTACAAATAGTTTTCAGATATTATAAAAATCCTTCAGTGGATGACGGTGCTGAATATATCTAACTTCCGGCGATTTTTAAAAGGCATTCGAAAAAGATGTTTTTCTAGACGTTAAGGATTTCTAAAATACATTAGAAAGGAGTATGTTTTTTTATGTTGCATACGTCTGTGTTAAAGGTGTCAAGATAGTGCCAACGAGGAGGCTCAATCTTCGATAGGAATGAAGTTTGTAAAAAAACTATATTCGTTTCAACTTTTGGCGAAAAATTCCAAGGTTTTATCTATTAATAATTATTGAATGATTTGTATAGCACTGTTTTTGTGAAAAATCACCTCAAGGGCGCTGTACGAATATTACTTGGTAGGGTTTATTTTATATGTACACACAGATGCAGAAGCATGCTTACCTGACAGGTCACTTCAGATTAACACGTTAAATTATAAAGTCATAGTTAGAGAAGATATGATTTTGCACGCACAGGTTACAATACCAGAACACTGCATATTACTGTTTAAATCCTATTTGTCATTGATTTTATATTTATAAGAAGGTTATTGGCAAAAGAAGAGTAAGTATTTATTTGAAATATTAATGTTTTTTTTATTAGTATTTAGAACTGGGGAACAATTTTTTCTGTTAATCACTTTAGGTAGGTACTAACGGCTAGCTTTGATATCTAAATTGGGTATGCAACAGAACCATTCATGGATATGACTTTCAGAAAAGACGAGTTTTAAGTGTCGCCCTGAATTCTGTCTGAGTATCTAATCAATCTTAAATCGTATGGCAGTTTATTCCAGGCTTTAGGGCCTGACAGTCTGAAATAACGCTCACCAAACTTAGTATCTAGTGTGCGCTTCAGCCTTCCGATAGCTGATGACGTCCTTGATCGAAGAGTTGACTGTCGAAAATTGGAATTTTCGGGGAAATTATATTATTTCTTATTTTCCAACAAATTCTTTCAATTAAATAATTAAAAATATACTTTGTATACACCACTTTCATTAAAATATCTAAATATTTCTACATGTTTCGACAGCAATGCTGTCATCCTCGGGAATATATAAATACTTTGTATATTTTTAATTATTTTATTAATAAGGACGCCACAAAGTTACAAATCGTGTGAAGAAATTATAAATTCTTTCCAGCTTAAAGCGTTCTTCAATTGACAATGAATTTGCAATAGAAGTAAAACTTTTGACTAGTGAATACGAATATACAAATAAAACATACCGATAATGTAATTATAAACAGAGCGAGCGTCTACCCAATTTTCACGAGCCTGACTCCAAGCTACACAATTATCTCGGCTCCGGCTTACCATTCCATTCTACAATTCCTATGGCCCCATTACTCCTTGATTCCGTTCGGAGCTATTACTTCACCTGTATCCCACCCACGGGAATCTCTCATATTATCGACTGAATAAGGTGAAATAAATTTTTAACAGTACAAAGTAAAAATTATTGCGTTCACCTCAGAGAAACAAAGATGGTGTGACGATCTCTAAAGACATCACTTCAAAGTGAGACTACACAAGAGAATTTTTTTTTACAATGACTCCACACAGAAGGTTCTTAGGGAAATAATTTCCTTCAAGGTCAATATCATATTTGGGGATGCTGTGTGGTTTAGGATAGGAAGGAGTGAATCTGGATATTGAAGAGACCCATATTGTATGAGGAAGGACACGCGGAGACCAGCAAATCATTCCACAGCCGAGCTGTTGAACACAATGTTTCCCAATTATGTACAGCTGCCGAAGGGACCAATAACGCTTCTTCCTAGGATTATCTTTCATAAATTACCGATAGAACAAGGACAAAATTCCCACTTGATGTCTGTGCTCTAAAGATTACAATCCGTTTGTTAAGATAAGGGAATATATTAAACGGACCTCCAGTTTCTGCGCAGTCAAGGGTATCATTCCAATCTCCATAAAGCACTCATCGGGCGAGTGCTAAGCTGCAGCTCAGAGGGCTGGGGCCTCTCACAAATTGGCCTAACTGAAGAAGTGTGAAATCTATTTGAAAGGGAGATCCTAAAAATCCTGTCTTTGGAGCCAGACATTATGAAACAGCTATTGGCGGGAAGTTGCAATATGGAGGTATCCAATAATTTTTTTAAAGCGGTTTATAACAATATTTTCAAATTAAGAACTGCTTTACTGGGTAGGGGATGTGGACTTATTAAGGAACTTAAGGAACATTGAAAAAAAACATGTGGTAATATTGCATAACTTCTGACGTCACATTTGGGTTCTGGTTTTGGATTAGTACGAACTTTTTTATTTTTCGATTTGGTTTTGCATATAAAATTATTGTTTTTTTTTTAGTTTTGGCGAAACTTAATCTGGTTGACTTTAAGCTCTATTATTGTTATTCATTATGAAAATACAAAAAAATATATACTATTTATGAAAGAAAGTGGATTATTCATGGGCAAAACCAATTATTAATGATAATGTTAATGTTAAATACTATGATTATTCTTATAATTATAGTTTCTAAAAAGGTACACAATTTTATTACTTTTGTTTAGTTATGGTTTACCATGAATAGAATATAACATGCGCGAGTCTGCAGTTCCTTATTAGGAAAACTGCTTATCGTCAAAAAACACTGACCGGTAGGTGACTGAGTTTTGCATCCTGTTTGGGTCGCACCCAGGCGTCGCGAATTTAATTCCTCGGCTGGCCCCTTCACGATATAAGCAACATCTTCCGCTTATTGTAATGATAGTAGGAGATTTTAATTATTGCCAGGTTCCCCATGACCTGGGAACGTTTGCCTATATCTAAAAATAAACAAAAGACTCCTAAAATAGGTCTGTATTACAAAGAAATTTTGGCAGACTTACATTTAGGAAGTATGATACTATTTTTAACTAATATTTGGTCTACTGTCAAATTTACCCGTTTTATAAACATTCGTCAGATTACCGGTCATTTGACAGCTGTGAGTTGTTGCCCGACGACCGCTTATTTGAAACCGTGAACTATTTTAATTGAAGAGACAATACATAAATTTGCATTTGTGAAATGGATTCCTTATCGAGCAGTTAAAGTGATGACAATCGAATGGCAATCATTCGAGATAATAAAACGGACAGATAACGGTCCGTTAACGAAACGGTTCGTTGCGTGACAGAAATTTGGTAGTGCATTTATAAAACTAGCCCCGAGTGTACAAAGGCATCATGCAGATGCATTATTTTCTTATAAAATATTTAACAACAATATTATATGTCAGGAATTGCTAAATAAGATTCTGTTTAATGTACATAGGCGCTCCACACGCTCCTGTGTTCTATTCAAAGTGGATCAATGCAAAACAAATTGTAAACAACATTCTTCCCTGACCTAACTACGTAAAAAATACAATAATCTAAACCAAATGTGAACATCTTCAATTGCGAGTTGAATATATGAACTCTATTTAAATGACTGATTTTATTGTTGTTATTATATATAATTTGGTTGTGACATTATCGTGAGCAGACGAAATAAATTACCACCTGAGTAGGTACTCCTTAAAACAAATGTTGTTCTTATACTTACCATGAGCGTTTTTTTTTAAATATTTTCAGTTTATTTATTACACCTTATTTAATTTGGTTATTAATTTTAATTTGATTTTTTTTATATATTATTTCATAAGGTAAAGTCACTAGGAGGAAATCGATAAATGGTTATATTTTTGGTATACCACTCAATACATATATAAAATGATAAATTATAAATTGTCGATATCCCGAAAATGAATAAATAAATAAGGGTTCGGGTTCGAGTCCTGCCGGCGACATTTATCTTTGCTCGGAAGGTTTTTTTCAATTTGGATGAGTGTTTTAGATTAATAATTATTGTTTATAAAAATAATAATTGTTACCCTTTGCGCTATGCACAAAAATCTTGTCTTAAGTTTTTAAGAACTTTAGTTTATCAATTAATAAATAAATAAGGAACTAAGGTAACGCAGGGGACATTTCATTTGCATCTCTTGTCATTGCCCTCTAAGTGCTGTAGCATTGCTGATAATATTCACGATGTTATGATCTCTTCTTTAATACATTCATATCTGAACCCATTGGCATTTTAATAAGAAAATGTTCTGTGGTGTTAATCTTGTTTTTGTTTCTGAAATTACGTTTTCTTACTTTTGTGTCGTCTTAACCTCGATGTGTCTATTTTGCGAGTAAAATACATCCAGTGGCTTCATGAATTTTGCATGTAAAATAATCATTTGCACGAAACATTTCAATGTAGTTAATGTATTCAAAATGACTATAATCTTGAATAAGACATTGTAATTTTTTAACACCGCATATTCAAGCGAAGCAAAGTAAAACTGACCTGAAAAAGTCTTGTTCAATTTTCGAATAACTTACCGAAACTTATAAACCTCATTGTGATATTTTTTTATGATTGATAATACATGAAACATGAAACCGAAAAGACAGAAAAAACTTTTTACTTTTCTGCCATTTGACAAGCATTTCATTCAGATTATCGTTATAAGGCTTTATAAAACGTCGTTGACTTATTTTTCCTCCGAATTACAATTTTCTGACATTCCATTTTTCATTCATTCACGGTGAGTGTTCAAAACATTTTTAGCATTCATATTATAAATTTATAAATTACCGCTCCATCGGTTTTGTGTACATTTATGTATATTGCAGATGAAAAATGGATCTTTTTATAAATAAGAAAATGGTTTCAGGACTGGAGCAAAATATTTATGAAAATCAGAGTTAAAAATATCACTATTTGTTCCGCCGATTATGAGGTCAAAATAGGTGTTTAGGAATGAAAAAACGCATCCGACTGAACTATTCCTCATAGAAATATCTTAACTTCAGGCAGTGTAGTTCCAAGAGTGCGATTTGTCAATATCACTTCAAGATCACTTCCTATAACAAAATTTAATTAAAAAAAATGTATCAAAAGACTGATGGAGAAAAAATACTACAATAAAACTGTAACATCTTCTGATACCGATAGTGCTTCGTTCCATGCACTTTTCTAATCCAATGCTTAATTCTTTCCAACGTCGCATGCATAATTTAATTGGAACATGCAATTCAACAGTTAGGTCTGACCTGGGGCTGTTTGTTCGATGTGGGATTACCTTCCATTAAACTGCTGAACCTCGGTTTGTGGCTAATGAAGGCTGCTTTATGTTAAACCACAATGATTTATTGGGAATTTTTATGGTTGCATAGCGTTTTTATCGGAAACTTTTCCATTTTACTGAAAAGATTAGTAAAATTTTTTGTATTTTTTTTTTAAGTTTCCAATACTAAGTGCCAAACGAATCTGACGTCAAAACAACTTTTTTTTTGTAAATGGATTTTTAAGTAAAGCACGTATTTAACTGTAACTTTTCCTTCTCAAAAACATTTTCTTCATCAGGGCATCTGCTCTGACCATTGAATTATTGCGTCGACCTCCAGACCCGCTGTGAAGATGACTCAGTGGTTATACAAAATGTTCGGATAGCTGAAGGTCATAAAATCAAGCCTGGTAATCGCAATAACTGCTTTTTCGTAGCGTTTTCCACAAGTGGATTCATATTGTTCTAACTTAAATAATAGTTAAAAAAAATTAAAATTCGTTTTCACAATTCTTAAAATTTCAATTTTTCAAAGCCCAAAATAATGAGTAAAATACAAAATCTATGATTTGTTGCGTGTGACGTTAGACGAGCAGTCAGAATTAAGAGTTTCATAAGAAGGTAGTAGATTATGTATGCATTTGAGGCAAATAACTGTTAGTACAAAGCTAATAGCCTCAGTATTTTTTCATTTATCCGTGTCAAAAAAAACCGTAAAATCATATGCAGGTTACCTAATATTTATTTATTTAATTTTCGATATCTATAATTTATTAAAAATATATTTCAAGGAAAATCTAATAAAATGTATGAAAAAATGGCGATTTTCTGAGCAGCTTCCAAAAAAATTCGCCAAGGAAAGCGAATGATTAGAGGTGGATCATTCCACTTAACTTACGAACTCGGTTCCAATTCCGAGTTCAGCCACACGGACTTGATTCCTCGGATTCGGTCCGCCTCAAGATTCTTATATTACAAGGTTTGCTCGTAAGCTCGTGACGTAGGTTGGGCACCGAAACGAATGATCCCTATTGACGGTCGGTATAATAAATAAATGATCTCACCTGATAACTTATTACGAGTACAACGCATATTGCACACATAACTTTAGTGCATTACCTACTCGCTAAAAGCACGTTCCAGAGCGGTGGATACCCTCAGAATCGCCCTGGTGAAAGACCACCATTCATAATCGACACCATATTTAAAATGGCTTTCAGCCGTGCGTAGTGATCAAAATTAATAGTCAGATACTTCCTTACCTTCCTCTTCCCATCTCCGTCCACCCCACTTCCTTTTTATGTGAAAACCAAAGAAGAATCTCAACTGCTCCTGGCTAACCGGAGCCAGTGAGATGATGGCTTCCCCAATTGGGGTATATTGAGGCATACAGGTTAAGAGGGGGGAAGGACATGGGGTAGAAAAGGGTATGTCCCTTCCTGGCTATTCATATCTAGTCACCAAATACGGATAAAGTTATTTCAAGCAACGATTCTGAATGGTGGTCTTTCACCAAGACGATGCTGAGAATATCTAACACTCCGTGTAATCCTTTGTATGAATAAAATTATTTTAAATAATTTCCTTGTCATAGTCGTGCTATGATAGTTTTCTAAATAAGACTTGTAATCTGAACGATTAATAATATTCTCAAGCAACAAATATCCTGATATTCATTAATGTGTAGGGCACCAATAACTTCGAATTTTTATTATCAATATAGGTAACACTATAAATATTCCTGGGATTATTCCTGCTACTAGTATTAATTCATAATAATTAGTATAATTACTAACGTATTATAAATAAACCATTAGCAAATGTATTTAGAGCCACTTTACGCCCCTTGGGTTGCAGTGAATTCAAATCTTCGGGTGGAAAGAGGGCCCCTAGCTGTGTCATGGCATTCTAACCAATCACCGCTCTACCCCCTATATGAACGATCCTCGTAGTTTAAAAACCTTGGGTCCACCGGTTCCGCCATTCTGCTCAACCCGGTAGAACGACAGGCGTCATCGTTCCCCTGTTCCTTTGGTGTTTCTGATTCCCGAAGGAAAAAAACGTTCATAGTACGCCTTTGAATATGGTCGCTTTTCGTTTCTGACTCCGACTGCTACGAGTGTTCCGGATTCCAGAAGCAAAAATCGTTCATATTACACCACTGAAATGGGTCGCTTTTCGTTTCTGACTCCGACTGCTACGAGTGTTCCGGATTCCAGAAGCAAAAATCGTTCATATTACACCACTGAAATGGGTCACTTTTCGTTTCTGACTCCAATCAAAAACCTTACTTGTTCATTGAGTGTGAGTCCAGAACGAATAAATCCGGAGTAAGTCCACCGCCTTTGTAATTGGACTCATTAGACTCGGTCCAGCCGGAACGACTCTCCTCTACCGTATTGTATACTTATTTGGTAATATTTCTATGTGATGCCGCTAAACTAATTTTGACATTAACCTAAAAATTAACTAGCTGTAAAATGTAAATACCGTAGTATTGGTTTAAGGACTCAACTTCTTATGAAAAAATATTGCTTGGTCATCCATTTTATACTGTAACCTACACAATGTGAGTACATTTCCTATGAAACTGAAACATTTCGGTACTCATGTGACGTCAAAAGCAGTGGTACCAACATCCATTTTAGATAACGATCTATAAATACTACTTACAGTTTTATATAATAAAAGTAATCGGTATGAATAAATTGTTTTAATAAATTGATTTTGAATTACTTTGTTTTTCGCCACTTTATTAATATATACATATCAACATGTTTCGAAAGAAATGCTTTCCTCATCAGGAATACAAAGAATAAAATTGTTTTAAAGCCATAATATTTTTCACTAGTTCCTTATAATAATTTATATTTGAAATTATAATAAGTAATTCTTTTTACAAATAACTTACATATAAAGACTACAGAAAACTAAAATCTAAAAAGAAATCGTATAGATTTTATCTATTAATTGAGGTTTTATTTTCTACGTGCCGACACCCAGAAAAAAATATTTCATTGATATAGCTCCCACCATACGTAACTTTAGGTTTTTTTATAAAATTAACAGCATGATTAACAGAATATTGTGAATGATTTCAGAACGAAACTTTGCATAATGTTGTTGGCTCACATCGCGTGCCATCCTTGACTTGAAATGTATGAACAGTTGGAACAATGAGTTGGCCGAGATGTGTGTCATATTTCAAAGTCAGGGTTGTCACAATAATGAATGGATGAACAATTCCTAGGACCATAACATTTATTATGTCTAATGCAAATGGTGTACTGTATTTAACGCAATACAGCGTGTTTTATATGAAGTAAGTAGCAGAAACATAAAAAAAAACAAATTCTAAATACAAGATGCGCAAAAAGTCCCCCTCGGATTGAAAAAATGAGTACCTTTTTATTTGTGAACGTTTAATCTGTTTTTTGTTATTATTAATTTCTTTAATATTTATTCTTGAGATAATCCGAGAGACAGCATGAGATATTACAATATGAAACAATACAGCATTACAGACCGAACAAAAATTGTCACATTTTTTGTGGAAAATCTTAGGTCAGTAATTATCACTCAACGCGCATACCGGAAATTTACAGAGTTCGCAATCTTCCAACGGCTCACAATGTTTTGTACTATAGTTGCTAAATTTGTACCAAAAAATGACAAAATATTAAATGTCAAAAAATCCGAAAAAATTTTGCAAAATGTAATGAAAAGAGCAAACGCGCGCACGAATTCTAACGGTTGCCATTTTTTATTTTATGTGAATACCTCACAAGAGTTCCAACTGCTCCCAACCGTCTGGAGCCAGTGAGACTATGGCATTCCCAATTGGGGGATTTGTAATAATTAAATTAAACCACTTGAAACATCTCAAAATTAACACTAATAATAATATTACATAAAGAAAGTACCCTCCTCTACGTACAATTATTACACGAGGCTGAACTATATAAGAAAAAATATTGTCTACAGTACGTAAAATATTTATTATCTAGAAAAAAAGAGCTAAAATCCAAAAACCGATTTATTAACAAAATAAATAATGTACATGAAGTACCTCTCTGCAAAACTAGGCTTTCGCAGAGACTAGCTTTTTTATTGCTGCTAAAATTTATAATTATAATCTACAGAATGTAATATTCAAACACATCGTTTTAAAACATATGCAATATTAAAAAAAACACTAGATTATAACCATTGACATTAACGTTTTCCTACTATAGTAGTATATTTTCACCGTTTAATTTTTCTTATTTAATGTATAAATTTTGTTTAACTTATCAAATAATTATTTAAATAAACAACAAACAAAAACAAAAAACAGGGAAAAAATCAGAATCAATTTTAATTTCCACGTATTAATGAAAATTATTTAAATTTAATTTATATTTAAAATTATTTTTTAATCCATATATATGTAAAAATCAACGTAAGTTTGTTTGTTTGTTTGTTAGTCCTCGATTTTCTCAAAAAATACTGAACCGGTGAAAAAACCACAGTTTATTCTTATTAGTGCCGGGAAGGTTTACAAAGTTAGAATGAAATCCAATGTGTAAAACTGCTGCTATAACGTTTTAAAATCAGTAAGAAAAACATTGAACCCGCCATGTTTTATTTAGGTTATCCCATAGATGTACCACCCTGGTTAGCTACAGATTGCATATTCAAAAGAAGAAGATGTTTTGAGTAGAGTATTTTCAAAATGTAAAACACAGGTAAGTACCTAAGAACTTCATTATTTAGATATGTTTTGAAAAAATAAACGTTTGGAATGAAATAAAATTTTCAAATGATTTCTTTGTTTAGAGATAGTCACTTTCGCTGTCAAATCAATTATGGCACCCTAATGACAAGCAATCATTCACGACATCATAACTTTATATAAACTCGAGCAAGGCCGGGTACACATCAGCTAGTAATTAAATCAATTTTTTATGCTGATGTTAAGATATTAATCAGTGAGAAATAGGTTAGGATACAGGCGAGTTCTCTTAATATTTATATATCGTTTCGATATTACTACTGTCTGTATCTGTATTTTTTCCATAAATATATTAAGAAAATATATGTAAATAAATAAATATATATTTTTTTTAAATAACGAAAATAGTCTGCAAAATATACTTAATATGCATTTAATCATACATATTACACGAATATAACAAGAACATATATATGTATTATAAGAATATTGAATTATGCATTATATACATATATATATAACAATATTATAATTAACAATGCAACTTATTATTATGAATCAAATATTTCTAGAAAAGTGATAAAAAAGTAAATGAGTTGTGAAACAGATTATGATTTAATCCCACTGAAAAAAAAGTGTTCGCATTGCGGAAAACACAATGTGTACTGATGATAAAAAATTTGCATAATTTACTACATTATTAATATATTGCACTCGTTGAAAATATCGCCACAATATTTCAATAGTCATATTTACCAGCGGATTGCTTTGTACTCTGCCGAAAATGGTTTCCGAAATTTGAAAATTAACGCGAGCGTGTTTTACTAAAATTTTAAATTCCCGTCATTCTATTACTCTATGACAGGGGTTCCCAATCTTTGTGAAAAACGAATTGCGAGACCCACTGTTGACATAATTAAATTGGGGAAATTAATTAAAGATAAAATTTAAAAAAAAGTCATATTTTGAAACCGGAACTAAGGAAGTCACTAACGAAGGTTTTACAATTAATGTCACGACGAAAAGTCTAGTTGCAAAATCCTTGTAAATTTAGCAGCTTTAGGTGCTGTATTGTCATCCGGTCAGGTTATGTTATCAGGCAGGTTAAGGACGGAACTTTAGGAAAGACGTTTCAATACCCATCTCCAAAAAGCCAGAATTAATTGGTTCCCGGTCTCATAGTGCCTATGTCAAATCTAAACGTCCCTTTCTTGAGAAATGCAGCTAGTCCCAGCAATTACATTGGTTGAACTCTTATAATATAGAAAACTTCTAAAAATGAATCATTAATTAAAAATTTAAAATAACAATAAAAAACCTTTGTTTCAAGTCATGAAGTATCATCAGGTCTTCTCTCTATCTGCTACGTCTACTTGAAATATTATATCGACTTTTTGTGAATGTTTATAACCCCTTTTAAAAAACATGTTTTTGTTCAAATATTTCAAAATTGCTTTCTGACACCTGACCAAATGGAAGGTCATACCAAGAATGTGGTAAACCAAGCACATTAAAAGCATTAAAATAATTTTGCTATATTCCTTGTTCTCTTTTGTATAAATAATTCCTGTTTCTGAATTCATTTAGATTTACATAAGCTTCAAAACCAATTTTAAATTTCACAAACCCTTGGCAACCTTTTAAAGATCGGAACTCCAGATTGTCAGCTGTGCTTCATAAAATTATTAAAAGAAAAACCCCTGAATCTATTTTCATTACTTTTATTTTTATAGCATGTTGAATTTTCAAACCTAATTACGGTCTTGTTTATGTAGTGTCTCAAAGGGAGGTGTCTTTTTTTTAAATGGAAACAAATCTGTTTGAACTACAAATCTTAAGGTCCCTACACCCTAAAAATAAAAGAGACCCCTCTTTTTAATCTCAGTTCTTTATGACTCCCTTCAACCGGGAAGGTTTATATTAAAATAAATGTGTAGTAATTTTTGAGACACTCCATGCATTATAAATGCGGCTTTTTCATGTCGGCCTTTGAGCGGATTATTGCATTATTTATTTATAACACTGTGGCACGAAAGTCGTGTACCTCGTAATATGATATAATTGGAATAACCTATATATTGAAGCAGTGTCGTGGAGTGAATTACGTTGCAGAATTTTTTATTATTTTTTATTTTTTTATTAGTATATATCTTTATTTTATTGATCACCTGCGGTTTCGATAACTCTTTAATCCTAAAGGTGTTTTATGGGGTAACGTAGTTAATTATTCACTGATTTAATCGTAAATAAAATTGTCGTTTTCTACTTTGACACTGTTATTTTTTGTTGTTGTAAGTTTCACTGAAAGTTAAAGTACCTAGCCTAAATATTATATAGGTTTATCCCAAAACTCAATATACGATGGCCTGTTAACGATAATTGGCTTGTAGTCAATATTTTTTTTCAGATTCAATGCCGTCATCGAGTAAATCACAATCATTTATATATTTATAAAAAAAAAACATTTATTTTGTGACATGCCATAATTATAAAATAAATATATATTGAAATTAGAAAATCAATAAATATGTATATTTTTATAATCATTGAAGTAGATAATATTAACACATCCCAAATGAATCACGAAACCGAAAAAACAACAGAAATTAAAAAGATTTCAGTCGCATCTGGGACTCGAACCCAGGATCTCTACCTATCCGGGGTAACCGCTTAACCAACTTAGCTAATGAGACCAGTTTAATTTACGCCATTTACACCGATATCATACTTCAAGTTCAAGACTTGTTAATATTATCCTCCATTTTTATAAATCCCATATTATTCTGCGACTGAAATCTTTTTAATTTCTGTTATTTTTTCGGTTTCGTGGTTCATTTGGGATGTGTTAATATTATCTTCTTCAATGATTAAATATTACAATGAGGTTCACAAACTTCAATAAGTTAAAACAATAAATTGAATATTTCTTTCCAGACTTGTAAAATATGTCAATAGATGTCTCATATAAATAAAAATCGGGTAGGTATATCTGAGACTCTATTCCGATTGCAATTGAGTTTGGGATGAAACTTTGCAATCATCATAAGGATAGCATTTATATATAGATATTTATGGTTAGACTTAAATATTGGGATATTCTATTATACCAAATAATCAATTCAACCTTTTCTGGTTATGTAAGAATTAACGGAGAAAAACTGTTTTTTTAAGGTTTTTATTAGGAAAACATTCATTTGTACATAAAATATTTGCATACCTACATTCTACAGTGTTTAAACCAACAATGAATATAAGCGTTTTTTACAACAACAAAAAACATTTTCAAAGTTAACAAGCAATTAGTTTTTCACCCAATATTTATTGCTGCTAGATGACGACAGAGAAATAAAAAAGTTTTTTTTTTTTAAATTCTAGTGCACGCCACTGCACTAACCTAAAGCGTACTTTTGCCTTGCACATAGTATACAGGGTGGCCCCTAAATAATGTACAATAGTACAAGGGGAGGAGAAGTGTAAAGGAACTCGGTACTCCCCAGAACTGGCATGGTGGAGCATGGAACATTAAGCGAGTCCTGAATAATTCGACGCCTGCTTTATAGCTCAATTCGAGTCTATTCGTATGTAGGTACTGCTTCATGTATAGCATGGTGAAAGACAGTTTCACGTAGTTTTCCATTATGTGAAAAGGGAGATCTCTCTATATTCCGTCCCTCAAGTATAGTGAAGTTATCAAAAAAATTGATGGCGCTTAGTAATGTGCGTACAGATAAAATTATCAAAATATCACCTCTGGTATCATAAAACGCGCACAATGTTTTTCTCTGTCTGGATTTTAAAGTAAGGTTAAGTTCATTCACATAACTTATATTCTGCTTCTTTTATAGTTTCATGAAGTTTTTCTTTACGTGGTCGGGAGATCTTTCTATAATCCGACCCTCATGTGGTGACCTTATCAAAAATTTAAGTCAACACCTTGTAAAATGCGAATGGTTAGAACTCTCAGAAGGTACCCTTCGGCATCATGAAATTGTAACGGTTAACGTAACAACTAAATAAAAATCGTACAGTCTGTCTAATTTTTTGTTCCATACATTCCACTGATCCAAATTCCGGAGCTAGTGGGACTATGGCACCCCCAATTGAGGTATGTTGTGAGGCTAAAGTAAATGAAGTGAAGAAGATCATAGATAAGGAAGGTTGAAAAGAATCTATCTGGCTAATCAGATCTTATCACCAAACACGGCTAAAGCCAATTCAAGCTACGTTATGAGACTGAATGGTGATCTTTCCCCAGGACGATACTGAGAGTATCTATCACTCCATAGTACCCAAGCAATTCAGATCTCATTGTTTTGAGTTGTTACGAAAAGCAGTCTGCGGGGTGAGGTATCTCTTTACAACAGCTTAGGTATTTCTGCCGTCAATACGTCGATGGTCCCACTGCTGGGCAGGACACGGAGGAGTGGGGGTGCTATACAGGGCTGCTATGATCTCTGCCGCATGATGGGTATTGAGGTGAGACTAATTTCAGATACATTAATTTACTTATTCAATTCAGGCACTCATAATTTAAAACCTAAAATCAATTAATAACATTCACACAATACATATTACTCCACAGAGACTAGATCATTTCCCTCCCCCTCTCTCCTATCGCCCCAACTTCATTAGAAAACCTTGTAACTTTTAGTTTTTAATTGAATAATCTAAATACTTAAGTGATAACCCATTATTAGTTAATTTTTCCAATACTTTTACCATGCATAATAAATATTAAAAACTGTTGGTTTTCCAAATGTTTTTTCAAATGAATCGTCACCTTGTACATGCCGACTCGAACAGTATATCACTTATGGAAATACTTTAGTTGTCTCGCCACGTTGCAACCAATTATTGCAGGATTACACCAATTCCATGTCATCGGAGACTTCAATGCAGATCCCAACTCACTCTTCGGAAAACAACTGAAATCTTTCTATCAAGAATACCAGGTATGTGCCAATACCAAAATTGAAACTAAAATACTAATACATTTATAAATGACGCACATCACACCATCAGGTAGTTAGCCCACTGTCTGGTGACAAAATATATTTGCAAGCAGATTTTATATATGAAAATACGCCATGACGTGGACTAGACCCATCATTGGCCTCTCGAGCTGACCCCGCAGACGGAATATTAACAACCGATATATATATATGTATAAAAACCGATCCAGTAACATGGAATTCTAAAAATGCAGGCTATATCGAAAGGTATTATATAACTCAACGAGATTTTTTTTTAAAATTCAACAAGTATTATATATGGTACCAGGAAAGTGGCAACCTCGCATGTGCGAGCATTAATTCACTTTATAGGCATACTAGCGATTTGTACCCGGTCTTGCTCGTAATTTTTTTTTGGAATAAACTTATGAAGTTGTGAATTCTTGCTTGTCATTAGGGTGCCTTAATTGATTTGGCAGCGAAAGTAACTATCTGCAAATAAAGAAACATTCATTTCAATATTTTATTTCATTCCAAATGTTTATTTTTTCAAAATATATCTAAATCGTAAAGTTCTTAAGTAGGTTCTCGTGTTTTCCATTTTGAAAATATTCTACCCAAAAAAAATCTTCTTTTGAATATGCGCAATCTGTGGATAACCAGAGTGTTATATCTATGGGATAACCTAAATAAAATATGGCGGGTTCAATGTTTTTCATTTTAATTTTAAAATGTTATAGTTAACAGTTTTACATATTACATTTCATTCGAACTACTTTCTAAACCTTCCCGGCACTAATAAAAACGAACTGTGCTATGTCAGCGAAACCGGTCACGTAATTTTCGATAAAATTGAGGGCAAGCAAACAAACTTTCATTGATTTTTACATATATAGATACACTCCAAAAAGCTGCGATTTCAGTATTTGGCAAATAATAAACTTATTTCACGACGATACAAACAAAAATTCGGATGGAACGAATTTGTTACACAAAATTGTGCAGAATTTAGGCATGCGACGAAGTTTTTTTAATAGAGAATGGCAGACCTCACGTAGGCCACATCTCGGTAAAAATTTTCAAAAGGAATCACAACAAATTCAGGTGGATAAAATAGCTAGCCAACCTCTCGACATATCGGAATAAAAACTTATTATTATTATTTTGTTAGCCAACCTTAGACAATTATTACAATAGAAGAAGTATAATAGAAAAAAAACGCAGATCGTTAGAACGTGAACGAACAAAGACCCATGCTTTTCGAGATTTAATTAGATACTCCTATTCGAATAAGAGTAGGTATCTATTAATAATAAAATATGTAGTTACTATTTAATGGCAACTCTATCGATTTTCCACAAATCATAGTCGCACGCTCTCCTTACATTAGCAGATACCACTGAAGAGAAAAAAAATAGTGTGCTGTGGGTGTATCTGTGTAACTGCAATAGGATCAATTCATTATTAATAAATAAATTAAAAATTACTTGTTAATCACCATTTTTTAATACACATGTTTCGAAAGCGGAGCTTTCCTCATCGGGATATAAAGAATACTAAAAAGTAAAAATGTCGAATATTGAGAATTTTTTTCAATCAGTAAATATCACGCTTCTATATATTTTCTTTTCAGTTGTAGATACACATATTTGTATGTATATATACATGATTACCTCTTGCCTTTAGTATCAGTGGGTTTCCTCTATATAATCTTACATTTCTCCCAACATATTCGGCCTAACCCATTTTTACGCCTTTCCAGATTGCCGAATTATGTAAAATGATATTGAAATTTATACAAAATACTCTTAGAAAGGTAGGTATTTTTATGTTTTTCAATGTATAAGAATTTGGGAAAAGGGATCATGGAAGAAGGTTTTTTTTTAAATTGGAGTACTTAACGCTAAGAACTTTTTCTTTATCAGTTGGTTTCATTAATTTTAAAATTAGCCAATATTGCAGATATAATTTAAAAATTACATTTTTTAAATTTATATATCAAAAAAACGAATGGAATATTTCAAAATGTGAGGAAATTCGTTTCATATAAAAGTTATAAGATGAAAAAATAAAAATTACAAAGGGAAGATTTAGATTTTCATTACTGTTTTTAAAAATTTGAAGGTTGTTGCATGATATGAAAATCTCTAAATTGAAAATATTTTTATATCCTGAAAGTTTATGGTTATATAATCACATTATTTATTTGCTTTATTTAGATTCATTTTTTGAATGATCATTTTAGGCATTTAATGATAATGACTTTCAGCTTGCTATATTTAGATTCCTTATACTCCTGTCATCATAAGTACTGAATGTTGCTGTCAATGATGGATGACTTTGTTAGCAGAGGATTGAACCTGAAACGCCTGGTTGGCAACCCAACGCGTCGGCCAACTCAGTTACTAACCGTAAAGACCAATGAGTGAAAGCTGCCATGATTCTTTGAAACTTGAGACATTGTGTGTTTTTGGAAAAACAAGGTTTCATCTGACACAGCGATGTAACGCGATAATGGTCTCTAGAGAGTACTACAGAGAGAGTCAGGTGGAAAAATTTTGTTCCAAGGGCACCATTTAAGGAAATACGCACAATTGGAGAGGTTTAAAAAAAAATAAAGTGCATAGTTGTTTTTTCGAACTTTTTCAATGTGTTATAAGATAGACAAAAAACCATTACGCCTTCAGAGGTCAACAGACGTAACACGTACGACTGACGTAACACCACCGTAGTATCGACCTAATACCAAATAATATGAAATTGATGATTTCGTAGACGAATTGTCAATAAAATTCCATTAATGTGTGTTACAATACTACTAGTCATGTAGGAACTCGGAAGTAACGATGATGTCATGATAATAAATGATAGGTACCACTATAATTGGGTATTACGGTAGAAAGATTGGTAGAGTACCTACACCAGTATTATGGGAATGTGTTTCTTTCATTTAGGGGAAGAACTGGGTTAAATAATAAAGGACAACATTATTTGATAAATCATTCTATATTCTATGATATTGAGAAAGTTTGGCCAGTTTAACCGTGGAATAGAAGAGATTATTTTTTTTTCTAGCCAACTTAAAACTAATATTTCATTGAAGTGCCGACCGATCATGCGAGCTTTCTTCAAGATATTCTTTCCTTGAGTTCTTTTCTCAGTAATGCGCGTGTCTCCATAGTAGCAGGCTACACCTTTTCTCCTAGATAAGTTTAATATTTATTTAACTAAGGAAATTTTACTCACTGTGTGATCTCATTGTATATTGGGAACTATTGAGTGAAATTTACTGATCGCTTCTCAGGCACAATAAGCGAGGGAAATATGTTTATTTTTTAATTCATAAATTCAAGCAATAAATATGTTTATTGTGAGTGAACGCAATATAAACGACAAATATTGCAGAAACATTTCTAATCTTAAATGGGAGAGAAGTGTACTTCTCACTTCTATTAATGAGCTAAGGAAGAACGCTACCATTCTAGGATTAAGAATATCTGTATTTAAAAATCATCATTTATTCAAATTGAGCAAGACTGAGCCATTCAAAGACCAGTACGATTTTAATTAAGTTACTTATTTCATGTGAAGGGAAATATTAAGATAAAAGTTAAGTAATACAAATTTATAAATCATTCGTCTTTCAAATGGTGATATAAGAATCCGAGATATCTATAATATAATCAATTATTTATACTCCATCAATTTGCACGATGCATTTTCCTCACACTCCTTTAGTTTTCATGACTAGTTTTCTTGGAACCAAAAACGTAACTTGCAATACTCTTACATCGACCTTGTATTATTTTTGTTGATGCTAATTTGTTAGACGGTCAAGCCTGGTTTATCCATACACACACCAGAGGCATCTCATTTCTACAGGATTCAGTGTATTTTTAAATATTTCTATTTATGCAATATGGTGGAATTCCATTGTAATGATTAAATAAATGACACTTTTTATCATGAATCCACTTTTATTTTTGAACGTGACCGGTTTCAGCCTGTGACGGCTATCTTCAGACTGGTACAATTAATGCTTAAACTATGGTTTAAATACAATTTTGGGTGTCAGGGGTAACAAACCATGATTTTAGTAGCTGAAACCGTAAAAATAAAAGTGGTATAAAGTTAAAAAGTGTCTCTAATTTTGAAACTGTCAATTCATGATGGAATTCAATATTAAAATGATTTTTGGGGACTTTTTTCATTTGTCCGATCGAAAAAAGTGGAAAAAAGTTGCAGAGGTTTTTTAATAAAATAAAAATTTCTTTTTAAAAAGTGTCATTTATTTAAGCATTCAGTATACTAGTATCCTTCAGCTGCCATTTCCATCTTGTCTCTCTGCCATGTATTTATCAGACATGATAACGGATGCTACTAGCCTCGTTCACATTGCATATATTTACTAGCGACTATTGCATTCAGTCTACTATTAAATTACCTGTAGGCATACCCTTCTGTCAATGTCCTTATCAGCCTTCCTGTTTCCCGCGAACATGTTAACCGGATACACGAATCCACCCACTTGGTTCTAGAATTCACAATTCAAAACTACATTATACAGTGCTTTCTTAATCTATCATTCAAAAACATACACGTTTCTAACACAAATTTGCTCAGGCATCTCACATACTAGAAGTAACTAGCATTTTCCCCATTGCACCAATTTATAACTTTATGGTTGGAGAGTGACACTTGAATTAATTATCCCCAAATTTAATTTGGAACCACGATTTAATCTTTTCGTAATTATATTATTTTTAATTTAAGTTATCTGCATATTTACCAGATATACTCGTATTGATGTAACCGCACATTTTAGTAAACCCGATCGCACCTAACCTCACTTAGTTCAACCTAACCTAATCTTACCTTACCTAACCTAACCTAACCTAACCTAACCTAACCTAACCTAACTTAACCAAACTTAACCTAACCTAAACTAAACTAAACTAACCTAATCTATTAAATGTTTTTGTGTTTAATTCGTAGAACTTCATTTAATTTTTTTTTCAAATTTAATGTAAATCTAATTTAATAATGTTATTTATTTAACTATTTTAGTTTTTATTAATGTAACTGCTATTTCGCCATTCAAGGCCATCTTCGAAATGTGGTTAGACCACATTGGGACTGCTTACAAAATGATTTATTACCGGTAAAACCGATTTAATTATTCAATAATTTTATAACTGTCAATTAATTCATGGTGGAATCCCATTTTACCATGAATTTTTTGATTGGAAAAACCTTTGTATCTTTTTCCGCTTGTTTATTTCATACCAAACCAGTTTCAACCTATCACAGGCATTTTCAGACTAGTAAAATTTTGATTAAATCTAGTCTTTCGAATATTGCACATTTATGACTGAGAAATTTGTTTTATCACTGATGGAATGCATATTTTGTCTATGGTTTACTTATAGCATATCAGATCCCATCAAGTAAAATATTACTTTAATTTACCAACAATGCTTGTAAACATGGAATACTATATAATTCAACACAACGAGGTTTTACACAAATAAAGTTTTTTTTCTTTCCGTCTATTGTGGTCGATAAATCGAAGTAAATTATATAAATGAACTCAAACAAAAATACCAAACATTGCTCCATTTCCGTCTGACGAAAACCTGTTATAACAGTGGTAGACATTGATTTTCTCTAGTAGACTAGACATAAGTATATAAAAAAGGTTAAAGTATAAGTGCGTCACTTTTTGTGTGTCACATTTGACGTCTAGTGTTTTCGGCCCATCCTTAGGAGACTTTGCGTGTCGTTTGGTAATTTGGTAAGTTGACAGTAGTTGATAATGTATATTTTTAATGGGAAAAATAACACGCGACTGAACGCAATAAGTTTCACATTTACACCTGGTTTGTATAGCTTAATGGAAACCATATTGGTTGGACAATATTTACCTTTCGTACGTAAATATTTTTCTCTGGACTCAAGCTAAAAAATGACAACTAAATTTCACGTTTTTCCACAAAAGTTGTAGTTGCTACTGAGCTTCGCCCGAGTTTGAGCTCTATTTTCTATCATATATTCTCTAATTGATCAAATGAAAAAAAGCTTTTGTAAGAAAAACTTATTGTGTTTTATCTTACTTTTAAAAGAAAAAAATATACTCGTATTTCAAAACCTATAGATCTTTCAGAGAGTTCCGTCGGGTGCTGATAATAGTTGACCTTAACTTACTTCGAATTTATGAAATCCAAAGCTCACTTATTTTAAGGAAGCTCAGCTATATCGGGTTTTAGAGAGACCAACTGATTATTCGCTTAGTTTCAGCAGGTTTCAAAGCTCTGTTTTAAGTTTTTTTTCAAGATACACCCAAGAGCAAAAAACAAATATTCTAAATCACTGTCAATTCGAAATCGAATTCAATGTTAACAATTTATTAAAAAAAACTCATTTTATTACATGTTTCAACCAGGTCTGGTTTACTTGACATGGTATACAACAAGTAGGTTCTTACATACAGTTTATACCTTGACCTTTCTGTAGTCTATCTCCCTTGGGAAAAATTATTAATAATACCTACATAATCAAAATATTATGGTTGACAAGATCTCTTAACACTGTATATTTAAAACATCTGCAAAAATATGCAAAATTAATGGCTTTACAAAAACGATTATTATTTAATAAGCATTTACCACTTGTTGACCTTTACTCTTAATCTCTTATAAATATGTTTTAAGGCTTTTGGGCTTAAGTAATTGAGAGTCTGTAATACAGCCAAATGTATTTTTAAAATTGTTAGATATATTAACAAAACGTAGGTTCGAAAGGGCGAGTTTTCCTGGCTGTGCTAGATTATTAATTTTTGTACGATTTTTTAAGTGGTAAAACAAAATTTCAATTCAAACTTAGTATTTCAATTTTTTATATTTTAAGACAGGTATAAAAAACCTTAATGTTTTACATTTTTAAAGTGTAATTTTAAAATAACAACATGTTTTGATACTTCATCAGCACCATTCTTCTTGTTATAATAATAATAATAATAATGAGATGATTTACATAGCGCCGATTTTGTGAAAAACCAATTCAAGGGCGCTGTACAAATATGACTTTTTATTGTTTATCTAATTGTTAAAACATACTAACCTGGCAGGTCGCTTCGGATGAACACAGTTTTATTAGAAAAAATTAGAAAGTTTAAGCTTAGAGATGATATAATTTTTACAGGTGCTATATTATCCTCCTTTTCAATTGATGTTATATTTATTAGTAGATTGGCAAAAGAAGAGTTGGTATTTTTTTCAAACATTAATAATTTTTAAGACTATAAAATGATCTTAAAAAAGCATAAGAACTTTTTAATAGATAAAAACTTCTTTTTTTTGGTATGCTATGCAAGAAAATTTCTGTACTGCCGTACGGTATCACAATAAAAGAATGGCGTTGATTTTGCCAAAAGTTTTCAAGTACTGAGCCATAGAATTCCAAGGGAATGAGATGTGAAAAAAAAAAAATTATATGGCTCTTGCATCTTCTGAAGCATAAGATTTATTAGAAATTTTCTGAAATGTTTGTTCAATTTTACCAGTACGTACAGTCGTACACGATATGCAATATATGCATATGCATAATATGTTTGTTCAATATTCGTGACTTCACATTATTATGCATAACATTGCATCTCTTGGCTGTCTCAACTCCTTATCAAAATTTCACATAATTAGTATTATTTCAAACTAAAACACCAGTTTGTTAATAACTGCATAATTACATGAACGTTACATGCGTGCAGATGCATGTACATTGAATCATAAAGTTAAAATAGGAATGTCACAGCAGAAGAATAATAGAGGTCGTTAGGTATATATAAACTTGTAATTTTTATAAATTAACTGTTTTTTAACTTAGTAGAATAATGACATAGAATGGAGGTAAGACTTCAGATGAGAACACATACGGTATGATATAAATAAAATGGATTTCAATAATCAGTTATATCCGTTTTAATTTTTGTAATAACTAAATTCCATAATATAATGTGTATTTTTGTATAAACTTGTGCATATTGTTATATTTAAAAAAAAAATACACCTTAAAACGATTGCTCAAAACACCATTGAAATGTGAAAGCAAATATTATTGCAAAAGTCATAACCCAAAAAATCTATCTATATATATAAAAATCAATGTACTCATAAGTTTGTTTGTTTGTCTTCGATGTTCTCGAAAATTACTCTTCCGGTTTCGCTGAAAATAGCACAGTTTATTTTTATTAGTTCCGGGAAGGTTTAGAAAGTAGTCTGAATGAAATCCAATCTGTAATACTGTTGCTATAACGTTTTAAAATCAGTATGAAAAACATTGAACCCGCCATGCTTTATTTAGGTTAGCCCATAAATATAACGTTATGGTTAGCCACAAATTTTCTAAAGAAGAAAGGTTTTTTTATGGTAGAATATTTTCAAAATGGAAAACACGAGTAGGTACCTACTTAAGAACTTTATGATTTAGATATGTTTTTAAAAAATAAACGTTTGGAATGAAATAAAATACGAAAATGAATGTTTCTTTATTTGGAAATAGTTACTTTCGCTGTCAAATCAATTATGGCACCCTAATGACAAGCAAGAATTTACAACTTTATAACTATATTAAAAAAAAAAATCGCGAGCAAGGCCGGGTGCACATCAGCTAGTATATAATAAAACTTGTATCATTATCGCCACGTCATGTAGACATCCAGTATAATTTAACAAAGTAAATTGAACCAGTAAAATATCGTTAACGTATTTATTAGGAACTTAATCTTTCCATAGGCCTAGTGATAACGCTTTGTGGTCAAACTAATCGTTGAATTTAAGCGGAACAGTTATTTCCTTTCCAGCAATATCCTCACACTATAAATAAATTCACATGGGATTACACACTGTGAACGACATACTTAATAATATTCAATTCTTTCAGAACAGAAAAAATTAAAATAACCTGTTTTTATAACTTTTAATATTTCGTTATTTTATACAAGATTTTTTTTACGGTATCTCCACACAGGAGACCCTGAAGGAAGTAATTTTCCTCAAGGCCTATATCATCTTTGGGGATGCTGTGTGGAGGGTCTTTTAGAGGATAGGAAGGAGTGAACTTGGGTCTTGAAGAGACCCATGTTGTAGGATGGAGGAAACACAGAGGCCGGCAGATCGTTCCACAGCCGAGCTATTGAACACAGGAACGAGTCTTAAAAGCGACCCGTTCTCATATGACAAATGTCGACTGTGTGCAAATGTTGGGATCGCGTTTGGCGTGTATCCCGACTATGCACCTGTGCCGAAGCGATCAATGACGCTAGTTCCTCGGAGCATCTTACATTAAAATACCGGTAAAACAAGGCAGCATTCCCATCTGACGTCTGTGCTCCAAAGATTGCAATCCGTTTGTTAAGATCGGCGAATCTATCAAACGGACCGTTTCTGCAGAGTCAAGGGTTTTTTTTCAGATATTTTGGGACTCCCGACCAGAGATGGCTGCCAAATTCTACAGTGGGGCGCACTTGCGATTTGTACAGGGTCATCAGTTGTGTACTATTAAAGTATCTGCGGGCTCTGTACAATACGCCCAGCTTCTGAGAGGCTAACTTTACTCTGGCTTCGATGGAGCCCCCATACCTGAGCTGGTCACTTAAGGTTACACCAAGCATATCAATGGAGGGCTTGTTGGGAAGATTGCTTCCATTAAAGGAGACTAGATTGTCATTTCGATCCCTATTAGAAGTAATCTTTGTACTCAAAGATAATTTTATTATTTTCATTACTCTTATTACGTTATTTCATAGTTACGTCATAGTTTAGTCACTAAGTCAAAACTCTTTTCATAATTATAAATTACAATGATTATAAAAATGCTCCTCCCAAAAGCATAAGCTGTTAGCTCAACAGATGAGAGTAAAATCAAAAAAAAAAAAAATAAGAAACATTAATTCAAGTTTTGCAAAAAATTATCAATTTTTTATGTAGTTTACGTTTATTTGATCGAAAAATAAATTCTATGTTTGATTAATTTTACCGGAAGTAAGATTAAATTAGTTTGGGGACACATGCCCAGAATACACTGATCGGTTAATCTCTTCAATTCATAACACTTGGGGGTCAATTATTTTTTTGTTATCCTTTTCTTTAAAGTAGGTAGCAAGCTAATTAATAATATTGGTTGTACTTAACAGTAAAAAAAATGCAATACATTTTCAATAAGGTCATTAAATTTAAATGTATATAGTAATTTTTTTAATAACCTTATAAAATTTGGTTCAGTTTAAATTGATTTTTTTTATGGATTTCTAATAATTTAACACAATAATAAATAATAAATTAAGTTTTAAAAAAATCTAAAAAAAAATTCTTAAAACGTAAGGTTTTTAAATAATAACAACTATTCTGAATTTGCAAATAATATTTTAGAAACCTATCATTAATTTGATGTAAATAAAGATGTAAAATTTTTTCGTACAAATACAACCGGTTTACAATTGAAGATATATACTCGTAGATTACAACACAGATAAATTTGAAATTAGAAATCAGAAAAAGCGTTAATTCCGAATTAAGTTGAATAAATAATCAAATATTTACAAAAAAATGGCTTTCCCTTGAATTTATTTTCATATTAATGTTAATAATAAAAATAATTTATTTTTTAATCTTTTATATAAATTTGTTATTAAATGTTTTTATTAATTACTTTCCTACTTTAATCAATTTTTGGTTATATTTATAATTAGTCTATTCTTATAATATTTTATTCTAATTTTTGTCGTTTGTCTATTCATAAATTATTCTGTACTTATTTTATAAATAATTTGTCTATACATGAAATTATTTTTTAGTATTCATATATTCCTGATGATGTATATTTATATCTACATGATTACACTTTCATACACTTTATGAGTGGTGAATACTAAGTATATTTTTAAATTAATTTATTAATAATGACGTCACAAAGTGAATACCAATCGTTTGAAGACATTACAATGATAATTGATTTAAACAAAAAAAAATAGGACAATCAGGTCATAAAGGGTATAGAAAAGCAATCCTGAGAACGGTTAAATGATGTTTCAATTCTCCCACCGATAAAAATATCTCTTTTGTAGTATTACACATTTGTATACAGTTTTATACTATTGCGTGTATGTTGATAAAATTAGTTAATTATTATTTTTTTAAATCAGACAAAGAATTCCCGATACACCAATTTTTAGTAATTTGACTAGCTTTTTTAAATAAAATAAAACATGTTAATTACAAATGTTTTAGAGAGGAAGTTTGTTATATTTTCTCCAACGATAAAGCATTATTTCTGAAATTAAATGTCGTTTGTAATGTCTTTAGGTATATATTAAGATATGGTTATTTACCACATATTAATTTCTAGGTAAGAGTTATACCTACTGGAATATCACTTGTCACCTCTCTATCTGTCTCATGAACAATGACTTTAACATAAAGAGATGAACTCTCAGCGGTATGACTGTAATTCTAAACGATACTTTTTTGTCTCCCCCATCTACTTGGACTCTGACAATATAACCCCTAGATCAAAAAAAACATGACATAGGCTAAAAAGGAAATGATTGACCTGTGTACAGTTATAATAATAATAATATCAATGGTTATTTATTTTAGAAGGAAGTAGGTAGTGCAATGCAATACGTCCCATAAGTGAAAGTAAAGACACAATATATTACCTAACATTTTTTGTACTTTATATTTTTACAGGATATTATTCTTTATCTTTTTTTACATGTTACTATACTTTAAATTTTTACAAGATGTTATACTTTATATTTTTACAAGTTGTTATACTTTATATTGGTAGAGGTTGTTATTCTTTACATCCTTACAATTTATTATACTTTATGTTTTTACAAGTTGTCATACTTTATATTTTTATAGGTTGTTGTTCTTTATAATTTACAAGTGGTTATACTTTATATTTTGATAAATTGTTATACTTTATATTTTTACAAGTTTTTAAACTTTATATTTTATAATTTTTTATACTTTATAGGTACTTTTCATACTTTTTTATAGGTACTATATACATAACATATTTATACTTTTCAATTGGGTCTTTATATATTTTTTGGTGTTTTGTTATTGCTATTGTATTTACACTTGTCATTATAACTTTATGTTAATGGCACATATTGTGTCGTATATGTAAAAAAAAAAAAAAAAATATAAATTGAAAAAAAAAAAACGCTAACAAAGGCCTTCCTCTTTGAAAAAATCTACAGATATTTTTATTCATACTACGCCCTTTAGGTGATTTTTCACAAAAATGGCGCTATACAAATCATCCAACTATTATTATTATTCTATATTTTATTTTTTGTTAGTATTTTTGTAATCGCACTTTTCGTAATTTTATGTTAAAGGCTGTTGTGACGGATATATAAATAATACAAAATAAACAATTATAAAAATAATAATAAATACCTTCCTCTTCGAAACCACCTGCAGATAATAAACAAGCACAGAAGAAAAAATAACAGATCTTATATATATATTTCACTTTCCTTATATATAGTTTCATCGAGTTCTTTTCGCGTAGTATCCTATTCTTTTCACTTCTTTGTTATAATGTATTCATATTATTATGATCTTATATAACGGCTACTTAAGGGGGAGAGGGATGTTGGAGAGGAATTATTTATTATTTCAAAATATTGATGGTATTATTACGCAATACGATAAACATAATATTTTTAAATAGATAAATATTTTATAAATTTACATAGGCTTAGCATTTATCAAAATCTGATCAGAAATATTACTTTTTCTGACCGTCCTATTGTATGTTTTACAAAATATTTAAAATATGAATATGATTTTTAAAGTGGAGAAAAATATGTGTAATCCTTTCTCGTTACGTTTTTGTAAATAAACTTAACCAAAAATTAGTAATCCTCATTAAAAAAAAACATTAAAGTTACGTAGTGCTTATGAAAAAATTAAACTACACACTATTCTTTTTTAAATTGAGAATGGAAGTAAAAAAAGATTTTTTTTTATAGGTTGAACAAGATTAATTATCATTAAATTCAAAATAAACACACTTGTTAAAAGAGAAAAACAAACGTTTATGGTGGATATTTGATGATACCCCATTTCCAGGGAGCTTAATCAATAAAACACAAACATAAAATGATAAAATATTCCAAAACGGAATGTCTAAGTTCAATTCTCTTTGGGCAGATTGATCTTTCATGCGACACCACAAAAAAATCTCATCACAAAGTACCTACTTATAGTTCTTGGGAAAAAAAGGATGAATGTCAATTTTTTTTAAAAGGCCCCATTTTCTTCGACTATTAAGAAAAACGTTTTTACAAAACACTCGTTTTATTTAAACTTTACAAAAAAAATCTTTTTCTTCAGAATGGAAGCCAATTAAACCAACGAGGAATGAATGGTACACTACAGTTCTCGGTATTAAAGTTCCGCCAGCCAAATTAGGGTCGCAAAAGGCTTGAATCGTTTTCAAAACTACCCCCCGTCGAGCGGAAATATTCCCAATGGTAAACCAATGGAATCGAGATTTTGTTGGCTCCTGATCAATGATTAGATTGCTCATTCACTTGGCTTGCGCATCCATCAACGTCAACCTAAGTGGATATATCATCTCACAGTGGCGTGCGATACATATAAATCTCTCTATAACCATGACTCGTATTAACTGTAAAAAATGAGGGATTTTATAAAAAAAAATCTTCTTATGTTATAACAATCTTGTACCGCGAATTTGCTTGATAATCTTGATGTTAATTCCAAGTGTCTTTCTTTATCTGTGTTATGTATTTAAGGTGAAATTTTGAACCATTTGAGGAAGTTTAAACGAAACGTGATACGTGCTCATATATAACGCTAATACAAATATTTCAGAAATAAACAATTTTTGAATTTAATGCTTTTAAATATTGAAATGAATAGTTTGTTGGCGGGTCAACATGCCAAATATGAAATAGAATACATTATTATTGTAGGTTTTAAGCTTAATTCCTTCACGAAACTGATAGAAATACTATATATTTTTAGTTTTTTGTGTTTTTATAAGTTTCTTAAAGGATTTGAGCTTGAAATCTACAGGAAAAATTTATTCCATTTCATATTCCGTGCGTTCATCCGCCAACAAATAATTCATTTCAATATTTAAAAGCTTCACCTTTTTAAAAAGAGTTTTTTTTCTCAAATATTTAATTTAGCGCCATCTGTGAGTGCGTATTACGTTTCGTTTTTCCATAATAATAATTCTTGGATTAATTATTTGATACAATTGCTTAGCTTTGGACACTTGCGCCATTCTCATTGAGTGGCAATTCTTCTAACTAACTTTCCTTGGTATTTTTAATTCTAAGTTAGTAGGTTCTTAATACGCATGACGTTTACAACCCCTCCCCTCTTAGCTTCGATAACGAAAATATCGTTATGACAAAAGATTTATTGTAATAATCTCAATTTATTTCATGAACATCGGTTTTTGGAAATAAAAGAAAATAACTTTTTATATGATGGACATTGTTTTCTAATGCATTTATCTCAGCCATTCCACAGAAAAATATTTAGCCGTTGTAATTTTTTCGACGTTTTGATTATGTTGTATTGCCTATTTATTATTCAATTTTCTTGTCATGTTTTAATTAATTTAAGAAAATAATATTTAATGATTTTTACCGCACGTCAGTGTCATCTTATATCAAGCCTACGCAAAAAGAATTCCCTCTGGAGACCAGAATGTCACAATTTCATGAAGAATTACGTCAATAAATTAATTTACGTCAAAAAAAAAACACATCTTTATATAACCATTAAAATGCAACGTAATATGAAGTCCTCGAATTCGAAGTAGATTTATTGAATTTATGTAACAATACAAAAAATATGATTGCTTTTCTCACGTTTTAATTACATCTGTAATATCCACTTGTAATACTCTACCTCTAACGTAATAAAATAATCTACCTTGGTAACCTATATTGAATATTTTTTTATAACCTTACTGATCTCAAAATAAAATAGTTTTGATTGCGGTCCTACGGAAAAAAATTGCCAGTGCATAAATTATGGGTTTTACATAACTGTTTAGGAACACGAAAAAATTTACAGATTCGTTTTTAAAACCCTCCCTTGCCGGTGCTGTCAACTGATTTGACATATCTCAAATTATTAAAACATCTCTGAAATAATATAGTAACGGAGTTCATATGTTGGGTATCTAAGCAATATAATTGTTTATCGAACGCAAAAAAAAATGGTTTGTTGTAAAATCTGCAAAAAAATAAGTTATTAATATATATACGTATGTCTGGGTATGTTGTTAACTTGCCGAGTGGTGCAGTAGTCAGTAAGAGGGGTGTGGTATTGCTCACCGTGCCACGATGCGCGGTCGTCAGTAGTTCCCGGTGGTCTGCCGGCTGTAATAGACGTATCATACATTTTATCATGTTTTTCGTCGTTTTCAGCACCTTTGCAGAATATTTTACTTATATATATATGGTACATATTTATGCACTATTAATAACACGATTTAATATATAAATAAAGAAAGGAGTGCATGGAGAATATATGACGCGAATGTGAATGGAAGAAGAAACCGGGGACGTCCGAGGAAGAGATGGCACGATCAAGTGATTCACATATTTGAGTCGGGGCATGTCAGAAGTTGGAATACCAAAAGAGAATGTATGAGACGTTGTATGAATTGGAATGAATCAAGAAGTGTATGCCAATATCGAGTTGTTTGGTGATCCTTCCTCTCTGCCTACTCCTGTGGGGAAACGGCGTGATGGTTGGTTAGTAAGTTTGTTAGTTAATAATAAGATTTTCTTAAGTAATAAATGTTAACTATTCATTTTTAACCAACTTAAAAATTACAAAATTGTAAAGTTTACAGCATCAGAGATTGGCGAATTTTCCAGCACCGTAAGGGAAGAAAGCATTTAATTCGCTCATTACAAAGGAATACTATTCAATATCACAAAAAAATGGCAACTGTCGAGGGGCCAAACGTCGGGGGGCCAAGAGTCGGGGGGCCAACTGTTGGGGGGCCAACTGTCGGGGGTCCAACTGTCGGAGGATCTACTGCCGGGCCACCAGATTCCACTATCCTTCAAAAATCACAACAACATTAATACATTTAAATCGCCAATAAAACGTTGCATACGTTACACAGGGAGATCTGAAATAGAAAATATATTAACACCAAATACAGACTAACACCGAAACCACTCAACTTTGCTTAAAACATCTCATCTTAGACTTATTGCATTTTTTTAAACATCAATTTAATATAATGTAATTTAATATTCTGTGAACGAAATCCTCAGCACGGGAAATCCCAGTGAGGATATCATTATTTGTTACTTTGTTATAAAAAAAGAAGAAAATAAAACATTGTTAATATTATTATTATTACTGACACAGAAACCATTTAACTCCCCTTAACAACTCATACTACAAATCCTTCAACAAGTTCATCAAATTCAAATAATTTTACTTATTATTATATAAACCATATCCCCAGCACAGGAAATCTTTAATAAATAAGATAACGTTTTTTTTTTAAATTTGTTTAGCGTACAAAATATAATAGCTCTAAATTTATTTGAACATTTTATAATGTCGCTGTATTTTAATATTCACGTTACAGAGGAAAAACAGTAAAGGATTTTCCTCAGCCCCTCGTCTGTCCATAAACTCCATACCCTTGGTAAATGATTGCACTACGGGCGGGGAGAATAAATGAAGAAAGTGATGTATTACCTTAATAAAACGCCTTTCGGTAGCGAGATCAACAGGCACCTAATAAATTTTATACATTTTTAACGCGTTAGTAGTATAGTTACGCGATTCGTATGTATAACGCAGCCCGTATGTATTTCTTTTTTTGTTAGTGAATTCCGGAAATATTGGAATCGCTTTGATAAATGTTTTTACTGTGGACTTATAAATTACCCTCTTTTATGTTTTTTTTTTTTAAATTTTATTTATTTAGTAGCTTCGCATGTAATTTTTTTTAACTTTATAATTTTTATGAATTTCCTTATGTATTTTTTTTGTTCATAATCCTTCACAGTTATATATTTTTTTATTGTTACCCGTCTCAGAACAGATATCGTCTAGTGAGACGGGTAAAGTACATGTAAATGTTTTAAATTATATAACAATAATTGCCCGGGTTGCCGGCAATGATACGAAATGAATGAATGCAAGCATCTGGGGGTGCCACTTTCATAAGGTTCTTGCGGGGGTAAATGACTTATGATTTATTTTGTAAATAGAAGTCACGTATCGATTTTTTTTACTGTGGGAATTTTTAAGTAAGAACGACACAGCGGAATTTTTAAGTAGTACCAATGATACCACACTTCAGAATCGAGACTTGTCGTAGTCAGAATCTAATATCACAATTCTGAATCGAAACTTGTCGAATTCAGAATCGAAACAATTTGGAAAACTACTAAAAAGTTCTTTATTGGGATTTTTGGTTCTACGTTTATGTTGTTACATTGAAATAATAAAAAAAAGAGAAAACATTAAGTTGGCTGAAATGACATTGTCCGTATTTAGTGACCAGATATGTAGTGCTCCTTTCCCCCTCCCCTTCCCAACTGCCTTCAATCCCGCAACATGATTTAATTGGGGATGTTATTCTCTCACCTGTTCTGGCAGTTGAGAGAATTTGGGACAATTGTGAGATATTCGCTTAAAAATAAACTTTTTTTAATGTAAATAATGCATACAATGAAGATTGGGAGGAATTATATATAGTATAATGTTCTTAAAAGGAGTATCAACTTGCTATTTATAAAAAAAAAGTTTTCTTTCTAACTATAGCACCGTTGAAGTGATTTTTCACAAAAACGGCTCTATACAAATCATCCAATTATTATTATTATTACGTTCTTTCTAAAGTACTTTGAATTTATGATTCGACTGTATTTTGTTAATTTACGTCAATTTTAGGCCTCGTTTTGTGGTGAAAAATGAATGTACCCGTTTTTCTACAAAAGGGAACCTATTAGGTGTGAAAATTTTTTTGTTCCTGCGTTTGCATGAAATTTAATAACATGTTTTTCCAGCATGAATAGGTTGTCGGCTTGAAAAATTTTTTTTTAAATTTTCTAGGAGAATTTACTGGATAGTTTTTCAAAGGTTGAGTTTTTATCTTTGAACGCGCGTTACCCTGACCCATTTGCCATACATGCACAGTTCTTGCATGTGAAAATTTTCATAATAAGGTCATAGAAACGCATGGCAAAAGAAAGAAAATTCTGACTCTAAATAAAAATCCGTTTTAAAAACCTTATTTCTGCTTATGCACTTTTTCAGCCTGCGATATAAAATAACGATCGTAGGCAATGCAAATAGTTGCGGTAAACTAAAAAAGTTATTTATGACTTGCGGTAACTAAATCACCGTTAATGCGAAAGTTTTAACAGATACTTGATAAAGTGCTTGGTTTGAGAACCTCACATTGATGCGGAGAAATAATTCCAAGAATGTTTATGTGCTTTATATGGCGAGTTACTAAACGAAATATCTCAACTACGCGGTGTGGGATTTTCACCTGCTGATTCGGCGAAAGAATGTTTGATTTTCAAGCGGGTATGCGGTGCCACACAAATCCTCTATTAGGTAAGATCTTACCTGAGCTATATGTAGATCGAATGTTGACGTAGCCATTTCAAAGCTAGTCTTTGGAGTGAGAGAAGTTTTATAGAAACTTCGTGGAAAGGTATATTTAGATATCCTGCTGCATGGTTTTCTTCGAAAGGTAAAATTATACGTGTTTCCGCTTTGGAGATCCAAACTTTTTTACGGAGTTGCCATCTGTTTTCCCACCCTTTCTTCATTAGTATATTTTATATTGATACCGCACTAGAGTCCCAACTACTCCCAGATGTCCATAGTCAATGGAACTATGGAATCCCTATTTGGAATATGTTGTGAGGCTGATGGGAATGGGATGGAATGGGAGAATGAACGATGGGAAGTACCTGATTATTCAGGCCTGTCACCAAATACGGCAATGCTGTTTCAAGCAAGGTTTCGATTTTGAATGGCAATCTCTCATCTGGACAATACTGAGAGTGTAATGCGACTTTCTTGTGAATATTAGAAGAAGCCTTTTGTAACACTTTTAGCCCGCTCTTTGGCGGTCCGGTAAGGAACGCGGATAAAAACCCCACAATGGTCTACCCAGCAAACTGTTTCCTTCCTTTAGATAACTTTATCTTTCTGCATAGTGTCTGCAGTAGAAAGTGAAATGTTTGTTATTATATTTCTCAACCAAGAAAATTAGAATCCCCTGATAAAAATAATAATTTCTTGGAATATTATTTAGTTAGAAATATAATAGATATATTTTTTTCAATTCGGATTTATTGATCAAGAAACCTATGATAATTTTTTTAAACGCGTCATTACAACCTAAGAACTCAGAAGCGATGTTTCATATTTTCATAAAAAAACAAACATTTTGCTTGTACAATATAAAAAATGCAATAAGACATGTTAGAAATTTTGTTACGAACGTTTTTAAAGTAGGAAATTTGAGCATTTCTTTCAAGGTTTGCAATGAAAACCGCTTGTTCCTAGAACGACAGATGTTCTTTGATACCGGGAAAAATGTGGAAAATTTGGAAAGTTGTGGAAGTATTATTCGTATTATATTATCACATACGCATGTAATATAAGTTTTTTGGTCGATTGCAGTATTATCTTATTTAATTAATTGCTATCTACTGCAGAGCAAAGAGTCCTCAAATATGCAATAACAGTAAACTTAGCCAGCTTCAAATGATAAAGGTATATATGAAAATCAAAATGAAAGATTATATGCACGAGTTTTTGACAATTGTCACTGAATAGTGTTTTAAATAAGTGTGTTTTTGTATCATCATTTTCAAATATGTAACTTATGTTTTGTAAAAAAATATCCACTCTGAATAAGCGAAGAATACCAAAAATCTATCTCACTAACAGTTTTGACTGAGCATTAGCGCAATTCCATGGCGTTCTCGACTTCAACGAAATCCAAGTAAAAGTTTTAATTACCTAATTTAAATAACAGATTGCTTTTGAACGATTTTTTCATAAATGTTTGTCTATTGAATAAACCGATATTTTTTTTGTTATATTAAACATTTTTATTAACCTCCTGGTTTTTGTATGCAAAAAATCTACGCAGACGTCATAACACTTAGACAAAGCAAAAGAAGTTAATGAAAACAAATGTTTGGTGTAATTTAATCAAACCGCTGAGCTAAAACCGAGGGTCAGTAGCATTCGGTAGGCACCTCGAAACTGTGCCGTGTAGTTAATTAATTTTAATTAAATGATGCAATAAATCTCTGTTTTAAACATTTTTTCTATTTTTATGCGCCCAACAGTTTCGGAAAAAAATCGTTCCTTCATCAGTGCAACATAAATACAAACTTAAAAATATAAAAATATTATGAGAGAATATATATATATATATATATGTAGGTGTTGAAGTCTGTTATGTTTGTTATGTCTCCTTTGTACAATACTATTATGTTAACGCGGGAGAAAGCCAATACAAGAAGCCTTTAGTGCAGACACAGCACAAGATACACCGAAAGAAAAGGTTTAAAAATTCGAAGAATTTCAAATACATATGGAGTTCGAATGCGTGAATATACGGTACAAGCGATTTTTAATAAATTTAATAAAAGCTTTAAATTGGAGGAAAGTGATAGGCCTTATGTTAAAATGACAAAATTACTGATAATAAATGAAAAATCCTTGTATCTTTGAATATTTATGTGTACCAACCTAAATATTTATTTATGTATGCTTAATAATTATGTTAAATTATGTGATACCTGTAATAATTAAGTTAAATGTGAGTACCTATTTTCAAGTTTAATATATACCTACTAGCTGATGTGTACCCGGCCTTGGTCGGGATTTTTCACTTATCATTAGGGTGCCACAATTGATTTCTCTATCTTAAAAAAAAGAAACATTCATTTCAATATTCTATTTCATTCCAAACGTTTATTTTTTGAAAATGTATCTAAATCATAAAGTTCTCAAGTAGGTACCTACTCGTGTTTTTCATTTTGAAAATATTCTCTGTGGCTAACCAGAGTGATATAACTATGGGCTAACCTAAATGAAACATGGCGGGTTCAATGTTTTTCATACTAATTTTAAAACGTTATAGCAAGAGTTTTACGTATTATATTTCATTTAAAATACTTTCTAAACCTTCCCGGTACTAATAAAAAACAACAAAACTGTTGTATTTTCAGCGAAACTGGTGAAGTAATTTTCGAGAAAATCGAGGACAAACAAACAGACTTACATTGATTTTTATATATTTAGAATATATCAACAAAAAAAACATAAACTATGAATTTATGTATGCATTATTATTAGGTTAAATTGATTTTCGTAGAACCTGCAGATGAGCTGTCATGTGACTACTTTTTAGGACAAAATTTTTTTTGTAATTATTTTTGTTTGAATAAAATTATATTTTTAAAAGATAATTTTTTTATTGTTTATAATATGAGTTGAGTTTGATTCGTAAAAGCGCAAGTTAGTACGCATACCATAATAATAATAATTGGATGATTTGTACAGTGCCGTTTTTGTGAAAAATCACCTCAAGGGCGCTGTAACTGATGTCACTGATAGTTCCAATCATTATAATTTAAGGAAAAATAATTCGTAATAAGAACATCTTTCCCCGTTTGATTTCGGTCTGTCAAATAATTAACATGCCAGCAATATTGTCACTCAAAAGGTAACTGCAAAACTATGCGCATCTTAGCTAACAGAAGCAGCCGGCTTGCACGAGGAAACCCAAGTGGAACAAACTAACAAACATTCATTACGGTGGTAGATTGGCTCGGTTTAAGTTCACCCGCGGGTGCAATAATCAGAATAGACCAAATTCAAATGATGGGACCGAGAATGTCAGTACAATATATTTACGAGTCTTGAGCCTTTAACATCTGAAAGGTTCTCGGTTGCGATAGGCATTTGCATTGCTATGAACTTTTTGAAAAGTAGTAAGTATACTTGTAATGCTACTGAATAGACGAACCGAAAGAAATGTATTGTGGGCATATCAGTGTGCCAGAAATAAGCTTTAAAAGACCCACTTAAATTCTTTCTTTAACAGCTGAGCAATTTGTTGGTCTATCTGAGGTCTAGGAGTCAAAAGGTCCCATGTAAATTAATTACCTGAATTTTTGTACGGTTCTTATAAACAATGTTAGGGTGTCTTAATAAAAATCTCTAAGAAAACATATCACATACCATACGTTTTTTTTTAAATTATGTATGTAAATACTGCTCCCACAACCATGAGCTACTGGAGCTTATCTTATGGAGAGTAGAACAATAATTAGAAAAAAAATTATATTTGTTTTATAATTGTTATATTTTATATCAATAATATAATAAAATTGGAAATAATTTTACATGTATTATAATGGAATTCCACCATGAATATTATCAGTTGTAAAAATTGAAATATATTTTATATCATTATTTTCATTAAGGTGCTACATGTAATTCAAAAACTTGGAAAAATAATATTATTTTGTAATTAATATTGTTTTCACAGCAACCCACATATAAAAAACATAGAAAAGTGGATTTATTTTACTTCTTCAATAAATGAAAAATAACTTTGTTGTGTCATTTTTTGTGTCATTTTGTGTTATCTGTATAAGGAAAGCTTCGCTTCCGAAACATGTTGATATTTATTAATTAAATAATAGTTTATACAAAATATTTCTTATTCATTTTATTATTATAATGAATAACCATAATGTATTAACTGTATACGATAGTACACGTCAATTTATTAATAATTCCAAATTTATACACATCTAGAAAAAAATCTCAGTACATAATCGAATAATTTTAAATACTAGTTGAAGTATATGTAAGTACCTACCCAAGTGAATTATTTGTAAATACGTACATCCAAAAAAAAAAACAGAAAAAGCTTAGTCGGGTTTATATTCAAAAGAAATACTTGTCATTCCGAACATGTCAAGTGACAGGTAACTTCTGGAGTTACAAATATTTAATATGCAAATGGTGGTACACGAAGGTAAAAGTTTTTCTCCACCCAGAACTGAGGAAGAAAAACTTTTTGATTTAAAAAATCGAATAATGTAGTATCGAATGTTTTTGGACATTTCCGCTAATTCCATTGGACGATGAAAAATTAAAACTTTTTTTTTCAGTGTTTCTTTCCACATTTCAAAGGCAATTTTACTTGGGATGGAAGTACACTTCTCATACCTACAAATACATTCACAAATATACATACTTATACATTACAGATAGTACACATGTCACCCGGTAAATACATGTACGAGTATATATCAGAAATTACAAGGAAACAGGTTATAGAAATTTAATTACTGAAAATTATTTTTCATTGCAACAAATGTGCTGTTTTGTTTCTATAATAAAAAAAGAATAAAAAAAGTATCCTGCGTACGTCGGTCGCGTACAGTAATTAGTATACAGGTGAACAGATATTTTATTTATATTAATTTCCTTTTTGACGGTGACCAAAGAGTGACGGTGGACTGTTAATTCCCTGGATAATTGATCCACCGGACACTTGATCCTTCTGACGGATGATCCCTCGTACAGTTGATCCCCTAAAGGATTCTTTCTGCTGTATGTCCTCATTTGTAAAGAAAGTATGCAAATAAATATATAGATATACTTATATCTGCAGGCATCTTGTAACGATTATGCCGAGTCCCCGAAGGAGTATGCAGTGAAGACATACGGTCATAGGTATACAAAAGTATAAATACTCATATCTGTAGATGTCTTGAGTGTAAATCGGACAATAAAAATATTTTTGATAACAATAATGCTGTGTTGCTTAAGGAGTATTCAGTGAGGATATACGGCAGAATAACAAATTGTTACGTTTTTTAACTGTATTGAAAAATTAATTTACTAAATTAAAAACCGATCAATTCTCACTTGAAGTCGACTGACTGTACTCGGGCTAAGTCGGTAAGACAATGTGGCATCACTCGGTCAGCAACCGATAAGTAAACTAGGGTTGGACGAGAGGTGACGTAGTGTAATCCAGTGGATCTGGGATCAAGTCTCAGTGACACCTACATCTGCTTCATTAATATCTTCGATTTTGTTACAATCTATACGAGTATGTATAAAAATCAATGTAAGTTTGTTTGTTTGTCCTCGATTTTCTCGAAAATTACTCTACGGGTTTCGCTAAAAATAGCACAGTTTGTTTTTATTGTTGCCGGAAAGGTTAAGAGAGTAGTAATTTAATATGTAAAACTGTTGCTATAACGTTTTAAAATTAGTATGAAAAACATTGAACCCGACATATTTTATTTAGGTTAGCCCGTAGATATAACACTCTGGTTAGCCAGAGATTGCATATTCAAAAGAAGAAGGTTTTTTTGGGTAGAATATTTTCAAAATGGAAAACCAAAATGGGTACCTACTTAAGAACTTTATGATTTAGATATATTTCGAACCAGTAATATAGATGTATACAATAAGAGATACGTAGTGAAAAAAGTGGTTCCACTTAGATGGATGTTATGAACATCCAACTCTACATTACCACTTTAATTCATCTACTGTCATAAAACGTCATTGATTATGACTTAACTAAATTCCTTTACGCTCCGTGTAGCGTAACTGCAATTAAAACTTCTATTTTTTTTAAAGACCGACATAACTGCTTTTTACAGGAGAGTGCATTTCACCCCAACCGAAGATTGCAACATGTTTTTACGTTACCTTTCATCAGAACTGTCTCTTCTCTTGTTATATCTTTTTGTCCCGCCAAGACAAGTACTGAACGAATCTAAAATGCACGAACAATGATATTTGGAGACTATCAAAAACATGAATATGAAGAATTAATACGTTGTGCGAGGAACGGACACAAATTGAAACCGGGTTTCAGGCAATGTGAATCTCAGTTAGTTTTAAAAACACGACAATGAAAATCAGAAAGAAATTAGATGTGTAATATCTAGGTGCACTATGATGAGACGACGATTCAGATCTTTTCACGTACAAAAGGTGATACCCACCCACCATGTTTTCTAAAGTTCGATTGCCCGAATACCCAACTTTATTATACATCTGTAAGTGAGATCGCCTTCCCGGAAGGTCGTATAAAGAAACGATGGAGAAAAAAGAAAAACGCGTTCTAACATTCAATTTTTATGAGACACGTATTAGGAATACGGAGGGACCTGAAAAAATCACCTTATTTCATGGAAAAGCTGGTTTTATTTTTTGGTTAAATTCGCGTTATTTTAGGCGAAATTAAAATAATGTTGGTTAACTTCTCGGTATTTTTGGAATAATTCGAAAAACTTTTCGGAAAATTTGATTCTTCTCAGCAAAGACGGTGTTATTTGATAATAAAATAATACTACCCTGTTCCCTTTTTGGTATTTAACAACAAAAGTGAAGCATCATTTTTAATTTTTTTTTTTAATGTTTTTGATATATTTTCTAATTATTATTTTTAATATCTAAAAAAGAATGACGGTTCGCCGTGTTTTGGACATTAAGGTAGCTGTGTTCCATGTTACGGCTATTCAAACTTATCAAAACCATAGACAAATTTAGAACGCACAATATAAACTTTCTTATTTTAAAATGCAAGAATATGGCGCATAAAATATGGAAATCCGCGGTTATTTACCTTAAAAATGGGAATTTCGCGTTATTCCGCGCCCGATAATGTCGAAATTCGTGTTTTTTACGTTAAAATAGCGAACCCCAAATTTTCAGGTGTATTTCTAACTACTAAACTCTTTTTCTAGTAGTTTGGTGTGCCAACCAAATCTGTCTTGCTAAACAGATCTTCGTTTATGATCATCCAACCTCCTATACATACTATTATTTCGACTCTTGAAATGACCCGGCACAAGTATTTGATTCACTTGCTCGTGTCATGTGTCTGCCTTCGAGTCCCTTACAGTTAAATTCTTCAATCTATTTGCTTGACATTTGTTTCTCCGACACACAATTTTCCGTAAATACGATCTACGCGTTCAAACCTCTAGAGCTTCACTTCTTCAAACTTTTTTATTGCGCTTACATCGACCTTCCAATATTTTTCAGACCTTCTCATCAGTTACAGATATTAGTTTTGATCGCACAAACGCCCCAGAGTAAGATGTAATTTTTTTTTTTTTACGTTAGGCGAGATAATGTTACTTACAAAATAAATGGTGAAATCTTCTAAAATTACTTTCATGATTCATGAAGATTGATCACGAAGTTAGCCCGGAGCACAAAGGACCATATTTCTCAGAAAATAAACACTAATTTGGCTGAAAACTCAGGAAAATACCTTAAAACGGTACCTTGCTTATCCACAAAAGCGAATAAACCACAGAAGATATTGATTTTTTTTTAAATGTACGTATTAGAATTTTTTTTTACATGAATACCGCACAAGGGTCTAAACTGCTCCCAACCGTCTGGAGTCAGTGGGACTATGGCATCCCCAATTGGGAAATGTTGTGAGACTGAAGGTATTGGGAGGGGAAGGAGAAAGGGAAGAGGAAGGTGGGGAAATGTTGTGAGCCTGAAGGTATTGGGGAGGGGAAGGAGAAGAGGAAGAGGAAGGTGGGGAAATGCCTGGCTATTCAGTTCTGGTCACCAAACACGGCTAAAAGTCATTTCAAGCAACGTTTTAATTCTTAATGATGGTCTTACACCAGAGCGATACTGAGAGTATCTTCCACTCTGGAACATGCGCAAATATACTATTTATTATTTTTTAGTTAATTAATTGTGAAAAAGCACAAATTAATTAAATAAAATTTATTTGCGCACGCCGGGATTTGAACCCGCGACCTTCAGATTCGTAGTAAAGAGCCTTACCCCTCGACCATGGAGGCCGTCAATTGTGTACAATACATTATTCATACGAACATGTCTACCAGTTTTGGAAGAACCGTAATTTCGCGAAAGTGGTAGATACTTTCTGTATCGCGCTGGTGAAAGACCACCATTCAGAATTGAAACGTTGCTTGAAATGTCTGTAGCCGTATTTTTTGACGAGATTTGAATAGGTAGGTACTTCTTCGCCTTCCTATTTATCACTCACCTTACAATTAGTTTTTTTTCAGCAATCAATTTTATGTAATTTAATTTCATATTTTGTAAATGAAACCTCAGCACGGGAAATTTCAGTGAGAATATCATTATATATTATACAAAAATAATAAAATAAAACAGTATTATTATTATATTACTATCTTCTCCTCTTTCCCATTACCTCCAGTCTCACAACATTCTTCAACTGGTGATGCCATAGTCTCAGTCTCATAGTCAACAGTTGGGAGCAGCAGGAATAGTGCGGTACTCACATAAAAATAATATCTAAAAAAAGTGATATTATGATTTAATTAAATACATTTATAGGCATGCCGCCGATAAATCCGTTCTAAAATCTTCTCCTTTCTCTTTGAAAAAAGTCTGATTAACGTTGCATACAACAGAAAGAGAGCTAACAGTGGAGAACTTACCAGCAATACCACATCTGTTTGATGAAAATACAGCTGTACCGAAATCGGCTGGCGTGTTCGTACGAATAAAATAATCTACATAAAGTTGCCGTATTTTATTTAAAAAATAAACGTTCCAAAATGAAATCAAACTTTTGATTAACAGTCGGTATACTTTCAGTTATCTTTCCTATTCATCAAGTCCTAAATAGTTTACCTATCGCCGTTCTAAATACTAGCAATCGAAATAATAACATTTAGTAAATGCCATACACGAAGACTTAATAACTTGAAAAACGAACGACTTACTTTCAGCAAGGTTAGAAAATGGGACCTTTTGAATCAAGAAATATTGTTATTTAAAATCGCTTTGCTGATGTGGCGACAATGTTTTTGTGAAACACTTCGATAGGTGATAAACAGTTTTCTTAATTTTAAATAAAAAAAAACCAAATAACTCAAAATATTAATATTCTTGCCTCTTTAAAACCTTCTTCAAAATATAACACTGCCTTACAACTTACTTAAGTTTTGAATGGTAACAAGATCTGGCGAGGATCATACTTCCTGACATTATTTTCACATCTTCTTCTTCTCCTTATCGACTCTAATTTCTCACAAGTTCACAACATTTCGGAAACATTGAGAGTGATATAGATTCATTGACTCCAAGCAGCGGAAAACTCGATCATTAAATAGCACATAAGCATATCTTCATAGTAATGGGTTCTCGTAATTTTTCAACCACCTCTTTGAAACGGATCATTCTTTTTTATAAAAATATAGGTATTAGTTTACTGCATAAAAATGGATTAGGTATAAGAATGGATAATTTATAAGCATTAGAGACAAGGAATGCTAAAAACACTAATAGTAGTGTATGAGACGTGTCGGACCCGTACAAGAAAAATAATGTAAATATTTGGCCACCGGCACACAGGGACGCATGACTATTGTGATTTGCGGATTCCCTTGAGAAAGGCGTTTGTTAGTTTTCCAATGGAGATGTTGTCGCTTCGAGTGTACTTGACTTATGGCGACAGCCAGTGTGATCGGTTGCTGAAGTAGTAGTGATGTCAGCGGTTGCTAGGTGTAGAAGACTGTTCTTGTCTGGTTGTGGCAGGTCAAGGTATCCAACATGATTCTTCGTTAAAAAGCTTACTTATGGTATTTAAAAATAAAATAAAAATGCATTAAAATCAATTATAACATAATGTAATTGTTTTTAAAAGTTTTAGTTAAAAATCTTATGTCACTTGAAGATATTTCATCAATTTATGTTTTCAAATAATCGCTGGACAATTTATTTAGGATCTTTTTACTACGTCTCACCGGAATTCCGCAAACCTTACGTTAGTCCTTAACCCCAAGGAAAAACGTAAGGAATATTCCTTAAAAAGAATGGGAATAGTGCCCCTGGTCGGCAATAAGTATAAAACATAAAAGTGATGTAGAAAAAATTAATGGCTTTTCATGATTTCAACACTTTTTTAAATATATTTTGTTACTGAACAAATATAAACGGTGTCTAAGATATTTTTTCCACAGATTAAAGAACATTTAAAAACTCCATAGGTCAAGATAGCAAAGATGTTGAAAACTGTTGCGTTAACCTAAGTATTCCACATTTTTGTCTGCTGTGTAAATTTAATGACGTCAAAGTTCTCCATTCGATAGCTACTCTTTTTTAAACACAATAAAAAAAATGATCTGCTTTATAATAGATGAAATACGGAGATACAGAAATATTAGAAAAAAGTTTTTCGTATTTTTAATTCGTAGCTATAGAGACAACTTTTACACCCACCGTTTCCAACAAATTATTACTAAGTATTATAATTTTGTTGAACATTTTAGTCTTCTTTGAAATCTCATTTGCATCCTCCACGTTTCTACAATACAATCGCAAGCCTAAAATAATATTTTTTTTTCTCATACAAATTTCGCAATGCCATCTCGTTCCTTCGGGACATGACAAAAGCAATATCTTTTGATCTTTCTTCAGAAAAACAATTTATTATGCAAGCCGTAAGAAGTATCGACGAGAATAAATCACTGTTCTTGGGGAAATGAATTTCAAAGATCAAAATTTTCCATTTAATTTATTAATGAACTGATTCCAAGAATTATTATTGTACAACCTACGTAGAAGAGCGGTATTTGTATTTTATTTGATTTCGCATTACTATAAAATAGAAATTTAAAGAAAAAATGTAGCATTCATGGATTGTTATTGTTTTGTTTGAGATGCTAAAAATTTTATTAATAATTTTAATTTACACCGAAAAAATTCATGCATACAACACATTTTCAATGAAATAATTACGTAAAAGCTATGTAACTTTTTATAACATTTTTTTTGTGAATGCCGCACAAGAGTCCCAACTGTTCCCAACTGTCCACAGGGAGTAGGACTATGGCATCCCCAATTGCGGTGTGTTGTGAGGCTGAAAGTCATTGGGAGGCAAAGAAGATAGGAAAGAGGAATGTTGAAAAGTACGTGGGTATTCAGATCTGGTCACTAAATACGACTAAAGAGATATACAGGGTGTAGAGAAAATTTGGAGCAAAGAATGCAAATAATTTTTTTGTTTCCGGTGATATTTTAATCTTTTTTTTTAAATAAAAATAAAATATGTATATATCACATGTCTTCATTCAGCCGAGTACCCGCCCAACCCCCCACTTGACTCTAGATGTTCAATAACTAATGCTATTTAGATATTTTCAGGCTTAAGAAGAAAAAAAAATTCACTAGAGTTCAAAATGCTCTATCTACTTTTTGTCTTCAAATATGCTCCATTACTAGTAAAAAATTGTCGGGTACGTGCTGTTACAGCCTGTATATTATGTTAGATTAATACGCGGATTAACCTCTTATAAGTTATCAGAAGGTATCTTTAACATTATCACATTTGATGACCATCAAATCAACGTTCAGCGCAATGTTGATTTTTGGACATTTGAGCGGTCCCCATTAAACTTCGATTCTCAGTTAATTTCAGCTTTTGATCCAATTGTGATCAGCAGACAACTGATTGAACATTTTTTTTATAATATTTAACTCATATTCACAGTTTTACCGTATTGCGTATAATGAAATAAGTTTACTTTACAGCAGAACAAGTTTAAGCAAGTTTTTCTCTGAAATATAATCTCGTTAAACTTTTCCATACTCGCTTTAGAAAGGCTAGCGCACAAAGCTTTTATTAGACGCCATAAAAAAAATATTAAAGTTTTCAACCTATCGGGTCGAATCACCGACTCGAATAACAACAGAATGCGCAACACTTTGAAGCTCGCCCGTGTTAAATCCATGGCCTTTTTATTTACTGAAAATGCTTGGTTATTTTCTCGTGGTTAAAGGCATCCGAGGATCTCGAGGGAAAACTGAAGATGCGGACTTTCAAATATAACAAGGCGCCAAACGGTGAATTGAATACTTGACGCGAATCATGTTACGAATCATAATAATTTATTAAGGTATTTGAGAAAAGATTAAAGGAAAATTCACTTTTTTTTTTTTGTATTTCTTGGTCATTAGCCATGTAACAATTTCTAGACATTTTGTAAAGAAGAGTTTTATCCACTATGTACATATGTTACTTAATTTTATAACTGTTCTACCGGCCTCGACACATCTGTGTCATTCACTAGTGTTCTTGAAAGTAACGTAAATTAAACAAGTACATAAATAATTAGACATTATTTGGTGAGGGTAGAGGGAGTGGAGATTTGGGGGGGGAATGTTTAAGTTTAAAAATTCAAAAATTAATACATATTTTAAATTGTGCGACTTAGAAAAATTAGAAATAAAAAAAATTATCAAATAATAATTTAGTAAACAAAATACTAGCGCCCTGTAAATTACCTTTGTTAACTATGTTTCCTGATTATTTTGACTTCTCTAATCATCCCCCCCCCCCCCTTTCACCATTCCAAATCAAAGTTCCCACTCCCACAAGCGTCACCCAATAATGTTTAATTATTTCTGTACTTGTTTAATTTAAGTTAGTTTTAAGATCGCCAGTGAATGACACCGGTGTGTAGAAACCGGTAGCATGGTAATAAAATTAAGTAACAAATGTACAGAGCGGATAAAACTCTTCATTAAAAAATGGATATTCACTGAATAGATCAACCGATAGATGCATATTGTTAGCGTGTCTTTGTGCCCGAACTCAGCTCAATTCTTAAACATTTCTGGTGAAAGTGATCAAAAATGTAAAAATTACGAAAATCTGTCTTGAGCAGAGAATGAAAATCAAAATCAAAGAGAATTAATCTCTCCGGGGCCCAGGAGTCAAAAGTGGTGCTGAGATTTTGAAAAACTTATTGTGTATTGTTTTATTTTTCCGACAGAGTACTGAACCATCCACCTGAATTGAAATACCAAAATGAAAAAAGCGTATTTTTTTAATAAAATTTGATTATTTACGTAGACATGTAAAAAAAAATTTCAAACGAAATAGAATTGTTTTTCCGATAATCACGTTTTAATAACAAATATTCCACAGTTGTCAAAGAAAACTCGATTAAATATTTATTATTACTGTACAAGTCATTTACGGAAAATGAATTAAAAACAGCTAAGGGAATTAAGCTTTGTCAAACAACTTTGTCGCGATTGAAAAAACCATATCGAGTTTATTGTCCTACATAATTACGTTACCCAGTATTTTCCGATATTTTTTCTCTGTTATTCGAAGGCAGACTCACAAAAAGCATTAGTTTAAAAAAATATGTTCGTGGCAACAATTTTATTTATTTTCCAAACGGGTTCACTGGGACAGTAGGTTTATGACCTTCGTGGTAAGGCAGCAATTGTTTTAGATTTGGGATCCAGAGGTTAAGTCAAAGTCATACTTCTTTGATACGAATCCATCACCGCTAAAGCCTCCATGAAATGCCATTTGACGACGAAAATAATCATACATTGGCAGAGATAACACTAGAAGGGTTCAATATGATAATCTGGACTTCGTTAACGGTAGCAATCTTCCATAGAAGTCTTCCGTTCGTTTTTGTAAAGATTTGTTTTCGTGGTAAGTTCGTAAAATATTATGTCATCTTCAAACACAAGTATTTAAATTAATTCCATGAAAAAAAAATATGCTTTAATGTTATTCGATTAAAGCAAAGTTTTTCAACGTGGGCGTACATTCCACCAGGAACAATTAAAGTGTTTGGGGAGCATGCGCGAATCATTAATTATGAATGTTCGCTACATTTTTTTGTCAAAATAATCACACTTCTAAAAATGTACTATTTTTTATTAGTAGCGCAATCACTAGCACATTAAGGTGATAGTTAATTCGTGTGTTTTATTTATGCATCATTAACTCTTATTGTATTTAATAAAAACGCGTGGTGATTCTACCCTTACAAACATAGAATTTTCACAGTAAAATGATTAATCTTTTTTTTTCAGTAATATTATTCTGTGGTACATAATTATATTTCAGCTCATTAATAACCCTATATATAGTACAAATAGACTCAAACACACTTACAATGCTCGTCTCAATTGTAATGAAGGATAAATGGTTCCCAAGCATACAAACAACTATGGACAAAGAACTTTAGATCAAATGATTCCTAGCTGTTTAAATATGTTACCCACTGAAATATAATTTTTTTTTTTTTTTTAAATTTAATAAATATTTTCAAAACTTGGCGAGCTGAAAGACACTATTTGTAATAAGGAAATATTATTTTATATACGATTTATTGTTGTCATTCATGTTTTTTTTTTTTAAATTTTTTGTAGAAATATATTTAACTAAGATCCTTCAGAAATATTCATACTTTAAGTTTATTACGCATGTTTTTATTTTATATAGACTTTGATTATCTAACCTTAACTGAAAATTTAGCACAAAGCTTTAAATAACAAGCTTCCGTTAGACAAACTGCAAAAAAGTAGTTTATCGGGACATTTTGGATAACATTTTTTGTAATTAAGAAAAAAATAAAATCTGACTCGGAACCGAGAAAAAATGCGCTCTTCTCTGGTTGCTTTATTTAAGGGGGGGAAGGGCATGGGAAATTTTGAAATGTTTAAGATTGGCATGGCACTTATAAGGTACTATTTATTATACTTTACAACGGCGATGAGTTAAAAACTCTACTAAGCGTTCAATTTTTAATTGTTAATTATTTTTATTGAGATTTAAAAACTTCATTTTAATATTTAATCATTGTCGAAACTAATATGAACATAACCTAAATAAATTGAACTGGTTAAGCGGTTGCCCGGATAGGTAGAGGTCCTGGGTTCGAGTCCCAGATGCGACTGAAATCTTTTTTTTTCTGTCGTTTTTTCCGTTTTCATATTTCATTTAGGTTGTGTTAATATTATTTTCTACAATGATCTGCTAAGGGTAATCGAAATTTGTGAGTCTTTTAAAAATATGGTATCTCTAACTAGGTAACAGCATTTCAAATAAATCTTTGTGTTTCTATTTAGCTAATTAATTAACCATCAAGTCGTTTCCCCGTAAAGGTAGGCAGAAAGTTTATATCACCACATAACTCTACCTTGGCACATGCTCCTTGCTTCATTCACATTCATGCATTGTTGAATACATATTTTACGATCTATCCTATTATTCTGATTCTTGACATGATCGATTTCAATTATTTTACTGTTGATAGGAATAAGGTCATTAGAAGACCGTAGGCAACTTCAGGAAGATATTAATGCAGTTTTTGACCTGGGAAATGCTATTAAACTCGATTTTAATTTTCAAAAGAGTTCAGTTATGTAAAAATCTGCAAATCAGCGCCCAAAATATTGGCTTTTGTCATGCACAGTTCAAAGAAGTTGACAAACCTTGCAGTTATACGTCTGCTTTACTATAGTTAAGCGCATAGCATTCTCGGGAGTGGATCTCAGGTATGGGAGCCAGAGGACACTAACAGGTAACTAAGAGGTACTAACAGTCGAGAAAATTCAAAAGAAATTCCTACGATTCCTCTACATGCGAGAGTTATGTTTTTAACCATGGCGGTTTCCAACAGCATTTCTCTCGGGAATGCTGAGTATTTGCAGCCTAAGTTCTAGGAGGGATATAGTATTACTGCTTATGGCTCATAAAATCTTGAGCAGTGTATTATCAATACCTGATATTCTGGATGAAATAGGATTTTATGTTTTTCATAATTTCACGCGAGGCCGCCAACACAGGCTTCTGTTTTTTCCGAGGTACAGAACTACAAATGAATAGTGATGCCTCTGAAAAGACTTACTGGGTTAATTACGTTTTCATTATTATATGATACATGTCTTTTAGTTATAGTTAAATTAAATTACAATCAATATATTATTATTATTATTACTATTGTAATTAACTACCTCGCAAGAAATGTGGATGTTTTCCACATGACCTAAAACAATATTAAGCACGAACTAGCTATTGTGTTATAACTATATAATTTACCTACTTGTAACCCCTTTAAAACTATTTTTGTTGATCTGATTACCTATATGTTACATATTTATGCTAACTATATTTTTTGTGATTTTTTGATCGCTTTAGCAATGTATTGGGGTTTATAACATTTAAAAAAAGTCTCTCTGGCCTTTACGAGTTCTCTTTCGCGTTAAGATAGTTTACGTATTTTAACATGTTAAAATAGAAAATTCAAAGATATTGAACTTTTTTACGACGTTTCTCTAGATAATTATATTTATTGACTTTAAACAATATAAAAATAAAAAAAAAAACTTCGGGCAGTTGTTTCGGCCATTGAATCAATTACCGATCTCGGTGAATATTGGCAACTTCTTAGTTGTCACAGTACGCAGAACCTCGTTCCGTTACGTAACCACATTTGTATTGGCAATCTTAGTAAAGTTCACCAATAGATCTAATATATAAAATATCCCCCGGCTAGCTCTTCTCAGGGTAGAGGGATGTATACGAGAATGTAATACACCCGTCTTTTAGTCGTGTTGTCAGTTCGTTGATGGGCGATTCTCGAAATTACCGCTTAGTTATCATTAATAAAAACAAATACATATAAATAGATAGATAGATAGATAAATAGATACATATAAACAGGAATAGGGAATTCAAAATAAAAACAACTCTCTTTTGCTATATAAATACCTAGTAGGCAGGCGTATATTTTATAGCGGAATTTAAAGGCTCTAGGAAAAGCTTTAACCTTTCTGGGGACGACTGCAGGTTATTAAAAGATAGAATGAATTTGAATGATTTTAAAATGGTTTCAGTTTTATCAAGAAGCAAAAGGGAAAATAAATAACTAAGTAAATTGGAACGGAACCCGTTGTGGAATGCAGGGGCTGGCGACAGGTAGACAGCGGACAGGTCGGCTCTCCAGGCAAGAATGAATCTCTCCACTGTCCTTCCAACTCCCTCCCCCGCCGTCGGCCTACCCCCTCCCCCTCCCAAATGAAGCGGCCATAGACAACCCATGTTTATTTATGGTTAATTCCTGGTCCGCGGTTTGTCAATTTTAGTTGTTAGGGACTCGCTTCATAACATAGTATAAACTCTTAGAAGCTGGGTTCACAGCCCGCATACGCTATAATAGTACATGAATGATGACCCTATATAAATCGCAAGTGCACCTTACTGCTCGGTCTGGAAGCTCCTGAATTACTGAAATAGATTTTAACTCTCTCTAATGTACGAAATGCAATTATTGGAACACTGACGACAGACAGGAATACTGTATTTGCTGATACCGACATTTTAATGGAACACCCTTCATCATACTAGTTTTATTGATCGCTGGTAAAGAGTTGAAAGACTAACCAGATGCGTTCTCGACATTCATACACGGTTTAAAATTGTCACAAGTGAATTGTGCAATCTCCAACTCGGTAGGGTATTAGAAAAATACTCGTTTTAAAAGGTAAATTAAACCACCCCTTTCTCATTTAAAAAACTCTCTCCAAAAAAAAAGTGAAACATTGCAACACTCCTGTTCAGATTGAACATTTTAAAATTTGAAACAAAATAATAATTTCGAATTTACCAAGGGAATGAACTTCTAATAACAAAAATGAGCAATATTAAAAATGTTGCCTACTTCAAATGCGCTATGAATGTCCGAAATCACCGCACACAATCTAGATTATGCTTGGTCTGTTTTCAACTGATTTCAAAAAAAAACAAATCAAAAATGATCAATCAAATCATTAATGATTAATGAAAGTAGAAGTTATTAGCTGGTTGACAGAAAATACAATTGATTGCCATGAATATTTTTCTCCTTTGCTTTACATATATAAACAGTTCAGTCTGATACAAATATGAAATATTATAGTTAAATATTTTCAAATGGCTCATAAAATATACGTTGATATTTGATAAAGATTAGCGAATGATAAATTAATGAATTATGATAAATAGTAAAGTAGCAAATATAGCTTATTGAATGAATTATTTATTTTGGCTTTACGTAGGTACCCTAGTAGTTACTGAGATTTTATCTTCCGACATCTGCACAGTCGAACAGTGTGATCAATCATCCAATATTTAACTCAAACCACATCTTTTGGTTCAGTGCCCCGCGGTGCTGCTTTCTTGAAAAACGGTCTATATGTATGTATTTTACATAAAATTGAAACAAAATAAAGGAATTGTCTTTGAAATTGAGTTTTCGGTCCTATCAATCGTTATCACGATCTTTGTATTCACGTATTTTTAGTAACCTACGTAAGACAATCCGAGCAAGTGAACAATCTGGAAACAACGCTGATGTGTGTTATAAAGACAGAATAAATTTAATTTTTAATTATTTTTATTGAATTTTAAAAACCTCATTGTAATATTTAATCATTGAATAAGATAATATTAACATAACCTAAATGAAATATGAAACCGAAAAAAACAACAGAAAATAAAAATATATCAGTCGCATTTGGGACTCGAACCCAGGACCTCTGTCCTTCCGGGACAACCACTTTACCAACTTAGCTAATGATACCAGTTCAATTTATGTCATCTTCATCGATATCATATCTCAAATTCAAGACTTTTTTAATATTATCCTCCGTTTTTAATCCAAAAATTAAATTAATTTTTAATTTTGTTTTTTTCTGTTTCATGTTTCATTTAGGTTATGTTAATATTGTATTCTTCAATGATTAAACACAATAATTTTCTTCATTCGTTGATTGTCTCTGGTAAAACCAACTTCGTTGTCATCTGTCCTTATAATTTTGTTTGGTGTGTACATATATATATATATATATATACATATACATATATGTATATATTATCAAAAACAAGGGAACCGATTCGCTAAAATATTATAAGTGAATGCTTTTTAACAGTTACGTAATTTAAAAAAAAAACTGCTTCAGAAATTGTGTGTTATTCATCACTTTTCACTACTTTCGCAGAATGTGCCAATTTTGAAATTTCATAGGAATATTGCCTATCGCTGTATTATGGGGGGAGCTTTTGATTTAAGGTGCCTCAAGGTAATCAAGAATCCAACATCAATCATTAATCTAAATTCGCTCCTTTGTCGTTTCAATCATTTTTATCGGTATCATACGTCGATTTCTAACAACTGTTAGTATCATCTTCAATTAATTCGAATATATATTTTTGGTTGCTACTTTTTTAGCACGACTTCCCGATTCTACCAGAAATTATTCGTTATTCTTTGATAGTGTCTCGGATATACCTATCCGATTTTTTTGTATAGGTCATCCGTTGACTTTCAATGATTAAAATTGTATTAAAATGAGGTTAATTAGTTTCGATAAGTTATTCGAAAATTGAAGATGAATATTAGTTTTAGGAATAATTTATTTCATATAACGACGTGATATCAATTTCAATATTGTTCGTCAGCACGTGTTTGTGTTTAATGTAAAAAAAAATCTTTCATTTCCACCGATAAAAACTTAATTCCTATTCCCCGAGGAAAAAATACTTTCTTAAACTAAATGATCTTTTTCTTCATGAAAAGGTATAGCTAATATCTAATACGGGTTAGATATATTTTAGATTGAATTTAATAAATAAATTCTATTAAAGAAATCAAGTTTTCGCGTTTTTAGAGGCAACTTTATCAATTATTTGGGGGCTGATGGTGAACGGTTACAAAAAAATAAGTGAGCGTAATGACGGACTTGAATTTTAAATTTAAAAAAATTTTTGGAACAAATATTTGCCATACATAGTTTTAAACATCGAGCCGAAAAATAAAATTTATATGGCAAATATCACAATAAAAAAATAAAAAATACCGTGAACACTGAAATAATTTTCAATGTTATCTGTAAAATTATTAAAAATTGATTACTTTAATGGCCTATATTGCATAATTAAAAAAAAAATTGATACTTTTAATTTGTTCCTTTAATTTAAAAAAAATATTTCAGATTTAATAGGTATTTTTGCCACAAATTAAAAATTAAGTTTTCCATTTTTTTATATATTTTTATATGAATACCGTACAAGAGTCCCAAATGCTCTCAACCGTCTGGAGCCAGTGAGACTATGGCATCCGCAATTGGGGAATGTTGTGAGGCTGATGGTAGCGGAGAGGGGAAGGAGAAGGGGAAGAGGAAGGTGGGGAAATACCTGGCTATTCAGATCTGGTCACTAAACACGGCTAAAAGCCATTTCAAGCAACGTTTCAATTCTAAATGGTGGTCTTTCACCAAGGCGATACTGAGAGTATCTTCCACTCTGGAACGTTCGCAAATAAATATTATTATTTTATTGCTATTTCTAATATATGTTAATGACATAACAAAGTGGGGCATTAAAGGAACTCTTCAACTTTATGTGGACGATACTGTAATTTTTTATAACAAAAAAAACCTAGCGGAACTCGAAATGGAAATGAATGCCGATGTTTCCCATCTCACAACCTGGTTGAGAATAAATAAACTGACCCTTAACGTAAAAAAAACGCATTATTTACTATTCGGCAACAAGAAAAATTCCAGCCTCGATATCGAAATTGGTGACAACTGCCTCGAAAAGAAAACGACAACAAAATATTTGGGCCTTATAGTAGATTCTCAACTCTCGTGGGATCTCCACATAAATCATGTAAAGGAGAAAATTACCCCATAACTGGTGTGCTATATAGACTTCAAGGATTACTACCCATTCCGTTACTAACTGCAGTATATTACGCCATGGTACATTCACACATTTCCTATCTCTGCTGTATCTGGGGCTTTGCCTCGAAGAAATTGATTGCTGATCTGCAGGTGGTTCAAAACCGAGCCCTCAGAAATGTTTTTGGACTTCCATGGGACACTCATGTCAGAGACATCTACTCAGTTTCCGGTATCCTTCCAATCACGATCCTTCCTAAGTATGAAATCACCAGCACCATCCTACAAATTACTCAACAATCAACTCACACTAACGTAAAGCCACTTTACAATCAAGACATCCACAACCACAATACTCGAAATAACAATAAAATCCGCATTCCTCAAACACACACTACAAAATATGGAATAAAATCTTTAAACTACATTGCCTACACACTTTATAATTCGCTTCCAGATATGTACAAAACTATCCAGAAAAATAAAAAATCCCAAAATGATGGTATAAAGGAATACTTTTTAAGGATTTTAAAAAATGAAAATCAGAAAATCCATATTTGTATATTTTGTTGTTCCCTTATATGTTTTCTCTTGTGTGTTGTTCTATTTAACTTGGCCTTATAAAATTATTTCTGTCTGTATGTGAAACTTCTATTTTTGATATTTTGCTGTCAATGTAAAATTGTATGTGCTATCTCCTACTTATGTATTGTAAATTCCTCCCGTCCTAAAATGAGTTTTGAAACTCATCGGGATTGCTTTAGCAAGAAATAAATATACAAAAAAAAAAAAAAAAAATAACATCGTGAGTTCAATTCCTTGTCTGGCTAAGTTCTCCATTACGAAACAATCAACATTTCCCCTTACTGTGATGGTAGTAGGAGTTTTTAAAATATTGTCAGGTTATTCGTAACCAGGGAATGTTTGTCATTCTTTTTTTTGTAAAGAGACTTCAGCTGCATATTAAGCTCTTTCCCACAGTTGAAGCTTTTCCCATTATTTTTAAATGGTTCGGAAAAGCAACTATGCATTGACAAGGAATGTAGAAACTTTCAAAATATGAGTATTCAATCAAAATATATTACAGGTATTTAAAAATAAGTACCATAAATAATAATATTGGGTAACTTATGAACAGGTTCTCTATCTGCAAAAAACTCTCCACGTTTGCGACGCCTGTTTTAATCATGGTTTCAATAAATCATAATTATTAATTAGCAACGTTAAATGCTTTAAAGCTTTTCAGCACGTGTATCATTTTATGAAAGCTCGGTGTGTATGGCAGAAAACCTGAGTAATATTATTTTTTTAGTAGCACGTTTTAGGTTTTTCTTCAGCTTTTTAAATGATGTCTTTTTGTTTAAAGCCAACTTTATACTCACCGCAATCGGAAAACACTCATGCGTTCGCACTGGGTGACAATATTTTTAATATTTTCATTCGATGATAGTGGCCAAAAATTAAGTTTTTATCAACAAAATAACGAACGTTGAAAATAAATATATGAGAAATAAGTACAACACAGTACATAGTTTTCAGTAAGTTTTATGGCGCTGGTCACTCCTCTGGTGAATCGCATGTTTTCCGTGCAATTCATGTTAACATTGTAATTTTTTTTATACAAAATTTTGTAGTCTAACTTAAAAATACATTGTTTCATGTACGTGAATACTGAAACAGGTAAAACTATCGCGTATATCTGTAGGTATAGACACAGACTTGTCGGCATTTCGACCGCCATGCTATGTGCAAATATACAGTGTTTATTCTACAAACTCCAGCTGTTGGTTGGAAAACATTAATAACTCAGGTGACCTATTCTAGAGTCCAGAAGTTACCTTTAAAACTACAGGAAGTTTTTTCAATTTAAATTTCATTACCGTAATTTAATAAAGTTTTCTTTGAATAATTTACGTAATACGTAACAGTCATCTTATTCGTAATCTTTCTGGAGTCCAGCATTTTAGATAAAAGGCTCCTTTAAATGAATGTAACTATCTGGTTTTGATGATTTTAGGCGGCCCCCGCCCATCTCAATCGGATTATTCTGCTATCAGGCAATCTCATCTGCGGGGGATTTTTTTCCTACTCTTTAGGTTTGAAATTCTTCTTCTTATGGTGCTCTCTCATGTTGGAGGTTAGCTATCGTAAGAGAAATTTACATTTAGCAAGCTGCAGCCCGTAACATGTTTCAACTAAGTTCAATAATTAGGAGATATACGAGGTGTGTTCAAAAGAAAAGGTTAATTTTGAATTTTGTCGAAAAGTATTTATTTATTCATCAATGTCCATTTTCTCCCCTTCCAAATAATCCCCCTCAGATATAATGCACTTATGCCAGCGCTTCTTCCAATCCTCGAAGCACTTCTGGAATGCGCTTTATCAGCTCGTTCTTCGATTCTGATTTTATCTCATTAATTGTGGCAAAACGCTTTCCTTTCATTGGTCTCTTCAGTTTCGGGAATAGGAAAAAGTCGCAGGGAGCCAAATCTGGTGAATACGGTGTTTAAGGCATGATTACGGTGTTGTTTTTGGTCAAATATCACGAACAAGCATTGATGTATGAGCTGGTGCATTATCGTGATGCAAAATCCATGATTTGTTTTTCCACAATTCAGCTCGTTTGAGCCGTATTGCTTCACGTTGCATAACTTCCTTGTAGTATTTATTATTAACCATACGACCCGTTGGCAAGAACTCATGATGCACCACGCCATTGTAATCGAAGAAAACAGTGAGCAAAATCATCACATTTGATCGAACTTTGCGTGCTTTTTTCGGTCTTGGCTATTCTGGCCGCTTCCATTGGGATGATTGGGCTATGGTTTCGACGTCATAACCATCCACCTACGTTTCATCACTAGTTATGACCCTTTTGAGCAAATTTAGATCGTTGTTGACGTCATTCAACAACTCCTGAGCGATTCTAATGAGACGTTGCTTTTGCTCAAAATTTCGCTGCCACACGTTTCATGCCCAAAACATCCGAGAAAATTGCATGGCATGAGCCGATTGATATGCCAACATCCTCTGCAACTTCCCTAATAGTGATTCGACGATTTTTCAAAACCATTTCCTTCACTGTTTCGATGTTTTCTTCGTTGTTGACGTGGTTGCAACTCCAGGACGTTCATCGTCATTAACATCTTCTCGGCCTTCTGTAAAGCGCTTGTACCACTTATAAACACTTTTTTGAGACAGAGTAGACTCGCCGAATGCCACAGTCAACACCTTAAGTGCGTTGGAGCACTTTATTCCATTTTTAACTCAAAATTTAATACATATTATTTGATCCATTTTTTTCAAACGTAAAAAATCGAAGAACACACAACCACTAATCCAAAATGTCTGATAATGATAACATATGATAAACATATGTCTACCAACATAACAAAAAAAAATCGATAATCAAATGTACACAGCCCGCGAAAATTAAAAATTCACCTTTTCTTTTGAACACTATTTGTATATAAAAGCAAAAATAAAGTTATTCATAAACATGAAACAATAACCTCTGAGAAACATGATATTAAACATTTTTCACTAATTAATATATTTATTATAGAACTTTAAAAAAAAATTGTTATGTTTGCTAAATACAAAAGAAAAACGCACAAGAATTCGAACTTTTCTTACTCATTATTGATTAGTGATATTATCGACATTAGCGGTTATTATTAATTAATAATATATAATAATAAAATTATAGTTTCTACTACATTTACGTCGCGTTACGTTTGCGCCGTTCTGTGAAAAATTCCACGGTGTATATTTTCCATAATTTACTTAAAAGCACTCAAACTCATCGTTTTGAACATTCAAAGAACAGCTGATTCATGCAAACGCCCAAAAAAGTGAAATTAATGTTTTTAAAATACTTTCCCCTTTCCATTGTAGCAATATATCCTGTAGGCCAAACTAAATATTTGGCAATGTGAAATATATTTTGGCAATTATATATTTGTTTTTGTGAAATGGTATCTGTCATATATATTTTTATATACATGCAGATATTGTAAAAATGTACAAAAAAATAACGTACTACGTGCTACAACGTTGGTATTGTACCCATTCAAACGACCAAAGTCCTCGCATTTCTCTTCGTATTCTACAGTACAAAGGAGTGATATTACGTCTGTCTCTATATAATACCTCAAATCCCCCAAATCACTCAACAACGACAATATCTATCGTCTTCGAGCTATACGTTCTCCCACAAAATTTTCTTTCATAACAAGTTTACGGTATTTTTCTTTTCCGAGGATGTGGCCAAGTTACGTTGTATATCTCATTTTGATAGTAAGTTGAAATTTCCTTTTATTCTTCTAACTTCCGGGTGTGTCATGTTTCTATCAAAGGCAAGTACTTGAAGCATTCTTCTAAAGGTTCACATTTTAATGTGATATAATCTTGGCATATAGCTTCCGTTCTGTACAGTATGGACATAGTACTTCACAATACCATTTTTGTCTACCACCATTGTACGGGCGAGCATGTCTCTAGTTTTGTGGGTCATTTAATAAATGCGATAGAGAAAGTGTATTGCACACTATACATTAAAAAATCATTTTTGGATAGAAAACTCTTCATTTGACTGAATATTGGTCCCTCTATTTGTGTTCACTCTTTCACAAAATAGTATTTTGTTTTCAAACAACCTACGATAAGAATTTTTAAAAAATAAAACTTATTTAATTACTTCAAATGATCTACTAAATATTTATTTATTTAACGCCCATAGCTTTTAAACATTAACAACGTTTCCTTTCACCCTTCGTCGTAGCCGTGTAAAATAAATGTGGTTGAAAAAAAGTTTGAGTGTTTCATTTGATTATAAAGGATAACCAAAAAGTGATAACTTCATAAAATAGTATAATATTATATACTATTTAATCAAAATATTGTGAACACTTCGTATTGATGCAAAAGTTTGTAGGATTTCGTATCAATATTAAAGTCCCTATATATCTCCTATTCTTTTTTTTGTTGCCCTGATGATAAAAAATATGTTGTGTTTCAATGAGATGGTTCTCAATGTCTGAAAAATCAATCTTGTAAGACCTACTTTAGTCATCAGTGAAACTATATTAAATGTGTAATGCTTATAAATGTCGTAAAGTGATTGATTTCAATAGAATTTCGACATCAATTTTTATAATCATATTGTGATAATATAAATCAAATTATATTCCTCGACAATCGTTCCAAGTAAATATTGCTATCGTACATGTGAGCAGAAAAAATAATTATTAAATATAATAAAGTAGATTTTTCATTGAAAAATTAAATTAATAGGATTGTTCGGGTCAGTGGAAAATGTGTGTCTTATTTGCAAGGCTTTGATTGCTGCAATTATACAGATAACGACTTAATATAATAAATTTTAAATAACGTGAAAATTAAGTCGACGTGTACCCAACGAATAGGATTAAGAAATTCACGCTAAGATGGTTTGAACATACAGAGAAGATGGACGATGTTTTTGTATCAGGTTGACTAAATTAATGCTCGCACAGTGTTATTTCAAGAGCTGCCGATATATGGAAATGGATGAAACGAAAAGAGTATGCAAATACAGGGTAGTGTGGCATTATATCCTTTCTATCCCACACATGCAGTTATCGACGTGGTGATTTGTTAATAAGCAGTTAAATGTCGCTACATGATTATAAAGTCATAAATTCTTGGAAAAAAGGCTAAAATACAGTTCTCTCGCTTACCAAAAGTTTTTTTTGTCTATTTATAAATAGTAATTGACAAGTTTTTAGTCAATGGAACAACTGAATACGTGTTTAGAAGTGCGAAGCCAGATCGACCTTCATTTAAATTAAGATTGTCCTGTGTAACGAATGATTTTTGAAGATAAGGACTACAACATTCACTCTAATATTACGGCAAAGTGCTACGTTCTTCATCCACTCTACACTTTTTGTATAGAATGGAGGTTGAATAATGAAGTCTTCTAAAAACTATCTAGATTGACGGGCTTAAATTTGTATATTTATTTATGTATAATAAATTTTTTGATTTCTAAGGCCGACTGGGTTTTGGCACCGAAGAATCGTCAACAAACTGTCTTCTTACGAACTTTCCGCACACTTGTGTTTTTCGAATGGCGACTTTTTGAGAGAGGTCGATTCAGACGGCTGCCGATGATCACCTCTTCATCACATTCAGTGAATTCTGGCATCCCACAGGGATCGCGTTTGTCTCCGACTTTGTTTTATTGCGCATCACCGGCCTTTTGTCGTGTGCACTGTTTCTTTGTTACGTGGATGACATCACAGTTCATGATAGTTTAATGTTTAACAATCCTTTAAAAGACACACAAAGGGTTTCGAAGCAGGCAATGGAGTTTATCATGAAAGAGTTTCTTGTTGGGGTAAAATAACCTCGTCTAATTAAATGTTTTGAAGACCCAATTATTTATCCATACGTAGAAAAGGGATCTCTATCTCTATCCTAAGAAACGGATGCAATCTTTAGAACACAGGCATCGAGTAGGAATGCTGTCCTTGTTTTACCAGTATTTCAATAGAAAATGCTCTGGAGGAACTAGCGTCATCGATCTTTTCGGCACTGGTACAAAGTCGGGAAATACGCCAAACGTGCGCCCGACACCTGTACGTGGTTGACATTTTCGACATGACAACGCGTCGTCTCAACGACTCGTTCTTGAGTTCAATAACCCGACTGTGGAACGATTTTCTGGGCTCTGCGTATCCTTCCTCCAGGTCTACACAACACTCATGTTACTTCTACTTCCTCTCCTCAAAAGACCCTCTACACAGAATCCTCGAAGATGGCATAGGTCCCGAGAGAAATTATTTTCCTCAGGGTCTCCTGTGTGGAGATAATATATTTTTTTTAATATGCTTCCTCGTTAGCGAATGAGAATACTGAATATAAATGCTTACGAGTTTTTTTTCACCACAATTCGTTGTGAAATTTCAACGTCTCGTTTTTATTTAGCTTTATCACTTCATTAGCAATTATTTCTTTTAGACAATGGTCGTAAAATACCATTGTTAGAAATCGCTAATGAAAAAAGTTCAGAAATATCAAATGTTATACGAAATTACATATTATTCATCCTTAGCTTGAACATTTGAGCCTCTCTCAAAGGGTGATCAACCACGTACTCGTGTATAATAAAAAGTACAAAAAAGTCTGCCTGCTGCTGGTACTAAAATTCAAGAGAAATGTAAGACTTACTTTTAGGAGTTCAAATCAACGTTTTTTTACCACTAACCAAGACTTTATAATATGTTTAGTATCCTACTATAATAATATTATAACATTTTACCAGTCAAAAGATACTTGTAATAAAGTAAAATCGGAGTTGATAATAAGTAAGTGAAATATGTACTGTGAAATGTGCGTTATCACAATATAACATTCACCAGAAATAAACATATAAATAAGTTTTCTTATTCACTTAGCAACGAACTTGTCATTTCTAAAACAGAATGTAAAGATCTTGGCGTTTTCCTAGATAGCTAACTTATATTTAATGAGCACATGATTCAATCGCTCACAGGTCATACAAAATGCTTGGTTTTGTTTCAGTGTTCGAGAACCCGCGAACAATCAAAATGTTATATTCTTCATTACTCAAAAGCCCACTGGAATATGCTTCACCAATTTGGAATCCTCAATATTATTATAGAATGCATTCAAAAGAAATTTATTAAATACTAGCTGATGTGTACCCGGCCTTGCTCGGGTTTATGATGTTGTGAATTCTTGCTTGTTATTAGGGTGCCATAATTGATTTGACAGCGAAAATAACTCCAAATAAATAAACATTTATTTGAAAATTTTATTTCATTCTAAATGTTTATTTTTTCTAAATATATCTAAATCGTAAGTAGGTACCTACTCGTGTTTTCCATTTTGAAAATATTCTACCCAAAAAAACCTTCCTCTTTTGAATATGCAATCTGTGGCTAACCAGAGTGTTGTATGCTAACCTAAATAAAACATGGCGTGTTCAATGTTTTCCATACTAATTTTAAAAGGTTATAGCAACCGTTTTACATATTGGATTTCATTTAAACTACTTTCTAAACCTTCCCGGCACTAATAAGAAAAAACTGTGCTATTTTCAACGAAATTAGTAAAGTAATTTTCGAGAACATCAAGGACAAACAAACTTACAAACTTACATTGATTTTTATATATATAGATCTCACCTACAAATTCAACAATAATTTTCGATGTTGCTGTAATTTTTTTTAAATAAATGATTTAACATTTCTCCATAGAATTTTAAATAATAATATCGACTAAGTAATTAATTTTATCATACCTCTGAAACGTACCCGACATACAGCACTATGCCATACGCAGACTGCAAAAAACAAATGCAGTTGCAAATTTACCAATTAACCGTACTCTTCATTCATTCAGTAATATTAACCTAAACAATCCAAATATTGATAATTTTTCGGATTCACTGGCCACGTTTAAAAGGAGTATCTTGGCAATAATATAAATCGCTCAATGCGTATTCACCACTTCTATAATACGTAGATCACCACTTTTCACGCCTACAAACACATTCACACATACACATACAATTATACACCAGCCATGTAACCCGGTAAATACATTTATAAATCAGAAATTTCAAGTTAACATATCATAGACACCTACATAAATAAATAACAACAGCAAAAACGTACACTTAAAGAAACAGGATATGTCTTTTTTTAACGATTGCATCATTTTGGGAGGCGGCTATGGGTACCTCTGCCCTGGGAACAATTAATTGGATAACCAGCACCTCTGACATAGGTCACCCCAAGTGGTTCGCTATGTTTGGTGACTTAGCAAGGGTGCATATGGGATGAGATTCGTTGAGGTTATGGCGGTTGATGCGTCTGCCCACCAACTGCGTGGCGGGCTAGATTGAGAGAGGCCATTTGAGGGAGATCCCTTGACCTCTCCAGCCGGACTCTCACAACCCATCGCCTTGGGAGGGATGGATTAATACGTCCGACACTCCTAGACACACTGACCCACAGATTTATACCCACTTTTCATACCCTTCTTTTTCCTAGAACTTTCTCCCCTCCCCTTTCTTAAAAGACCCTCCATACAGCATTCCCAAATATGACGTAGGCCTAATTTATACAATAATTTCCCTCAGGGCTTCCTGTATTATATTTCAATTAAAAAAAATTATATTTCAATGTTTCTGTTTCCTACAAGTTGAGAAAAAAACGTATTTTTACCACACCTTATAATTAGAAAATACTGCCTTCCTCAATGATGAGAGAAACCAAGAGAAGCTCGTTGTAGGCGTGTCCGTGTGCCTACAGTAAGCACAACTTTTCTTATTTCTTGAAAAATTAATCAAAATAAAATTTCTCAACTGATTATCAACTTAATTGGCCTAGGTGTCGAAAGGTCTCTTTTGTAAACTGGCGACATTAATTTTCTTTCCAGCTAAATATCACACTTCTTTGGGTTATCTGTTGAATACACTAGGAAAGTCGGAAAAAGAAATTTAGAATCCTTTAAATCCACTCCTATTAATTTGTCAGTCCTACTTTGCAAGTCTCACAATTCTTACCAATTTGCTGTCGTTGGTATCCGCTAAAAGATGACGCAACAACAACAAATGAACACAAAATGGTATGAATGATGTTAAAATTCTAGGAGGTTTATCGTTCGTGTCATCTCGTATCAAGACTCCTTATATACCGGGTCATAAAGCAGTGTTTTTATTTTTCATCTCTTCAAACTACCGTCATAAGTTACAACAGCCTTCTGAATGTACCCCAAGTCACTTCTGTAGCTGGAAAGACAAGAAAAACTTAAGTGTGCCTTACTCTAACCGCTCAAGACTAACTACTAAGATGATAAAGTTTATTGCGAGTTTAGTTCGTTTAAAGAAAAGGTATTTTTTCATTTTATTTTTTAAAAACGAAAGACAAACATTCCCGGGTTACATATAACCTAACAGTATTTGAAAATCTCCTTCTACCAATAAAGTAAGGGGAAGATATTACTTGTGTCGTGATGGAGGACTTGTCAGTCGAATAATTGAACTCACGATGCCTGGGTGAAAATCAGAAGCGTTGCCAACTTAGCCACTGACTGTAAGGAATATAATCTATGTTCGTTTGGCAAACCGGATATTATTAATATGATTTAAACCTTTTTTTGTAAATACCTTTGAAGAGTCCCACCATTCAGAGACAGTGAATGCCTCTGAATATGTAACTAGAGAATGTTTATAATTTATTTAAAAGATTGGTATTCACTTTGTGGCGTCATTATTAATAAATGAATTGAAATTTACCTTTGTATTCATATACAGATATCAATATATTTCGAAAGTGACGCTTTCTTCATCAGGAATATATCGAATAATAATAATAATAACGTATTCTATATATTCCCGATGAGGAAAGCATCGCTTTGGAAACATATCGATATGTGTATATTAATAAAGTGGTGAAAACAAAACTAATTTTTAATTCATTTAGAGAATGTTTAACTTTGTAAGTCTGTTAGGTGAAAAAAACTTTACGACAAATAACTGTAATACAATACATGGACCGAAATGGTTCATGAACCGCAAAACGTTTCAGTTATTAAAAATGAATTCATCTTAAATCTTAACGTCTGTTTTCACATCCTCATGGTTATCATTAAATATGTTAAGTAATAGATCAATAAGCCAATTAATATTTTAATAGGCCTAGAAATTCTAGCTTAATCTATATATATATATATATAAAAATCAACGTAAGTTTGTTGGTTTGTCCTCGATGTTCTCGAAAATCACTCTACCAGTTTCGCTGAAAATATCACAGTTTGTACAGTTTGTTTTTATTAGTTCCGGAAAGTTTTAGAAAGTAGTTTGAATGAAATCCAATATGTAAAACTGTTGCTAAAGCGTTTTAAAATTGTTATGAAAAACATTGAACCCCCCATGTTTTATTTAGGTTAGCCCATAATTATAACACTCTGGTTAGCCACATATTACATATTTGAAGAAATAAGTTTTTTTTGGGTAGAATATTTTCAAAATCGAAAACACGAGTAGGTACCTACTTAAGAACTTTATGATTTAAATATATTTTGAAAAAATGAACGTTTGGTATGAAATAAAATATTCAAATGAATGTTTCTTTATTTGGAGATAGTTACTTTCGATGTAAAATCAATTATGGCACCCTAATGACAAGCAAGAATTCACAACTTCATAACTTTATTTCAAATCCCGAGCAAGGCCGGGTACACATCAGCTGGTTAATAATAATAATGAATAATTTGACATTATTTGGCAGTTCATTGGATATTGCAAACTGCAGACAAATGCCCGAATAAACGTGATACGCACTCAAAATATTTGGGGAGAAAAATGGTTAAACGAAGCTCTACAAATTTCAAACTGTCTGAGCTTATTATTGGACAGTTTTTTCTGCATCACATAATCCTATTTAATATGATTTGTCGTAGATATTAAAAAGTTGTAGAACTCCAGACTTTGGCCACATCATAAAATAAACAGTACTTAATTCACGCACGTGAAATTATGACGTGTAAAACAGAATATACAGATTAATGCCCTTCAAACATTACATGGTGTACTCAGGACAAAGTTCACCTGTACATGACTCAGTCAACACCGTGTTAAAAAATTCAACAATCCTCCGCAGTATACCACGCCTTCCTCTGGGATTACCCTTTTTTAATTCTAACCCTGCGTCTGTACAGTGTCCGTACGCTAGGCTGGGCCGTGAACGCCTTATTTCAGAATGTTGAAACGTCTGGGGTTTCAAACGTTGCTCATCCGAATACTGATACCGTGAAATTTATTCACGGTATCAGTATAACTTCTTTTAGCCTCGTAGAGTTCAAAGTTTTCTTATAATTTTTTTTTTCGTTTGACTCTCCTAAGTTTTAAATAACCAACGTATACGGACAATACAACGTCAAAATAGCTTTAAAAAATATTATGTGTCTCACTCGTATCATTCAAGTACATAACTTTTATGATGAATAAATAATATAACATATGTTCGAATACGAACCATACCATCTCATATCAAAGTCTCGGTAAGGGGTCTTTTAGTACTTTTTCTGGTTGGGCTTATGATATATGAGTTTTTTCGTTTTACGTTTTCAGGATATCGGGAAGGGGATTATATACGTGTACTCCTTCATGGCCTATGCTTCTTTTACCCTTTTCAGTCTTTACTGTATTCGTGTATAATTTGTTGTCTTGTGTAGTGTTCGTATACATGTGACGTGTTTCTAAATATTATTTTTGTGTCTATAAGTCCATTTTGTTTTCTAGATCAAAGGCATATATTATATTCCAGTGACGTGAAGGCCATATAGGCTGAAAAGCTGTGCCTACCCTGAAAAAAGCGAACATTAAAGAGAAATGGAAAGAATAAAAAATTAATAGCGACAAATTTCTGATCAAGATGTATTTTTCCATGAATTTGTTAAGGAACTAGTACGCTTATTTATTCAGTTGGCCATAGCAATCGGCGGAAGATGATAATGAATTAGCCATTTTCAAATATTTGATGTACAATAATTCATATAAAAAATTGCACAGCCTACCTTTGGTTATAGAGCATTGCACGCCACTTTCTGCTTTTCAGCAAGTTAATTTTATGGTATCCGTGGGATTTTCGTGGGGATATCTGAGATACAATAAAAATGTTTTTTTTTCCATAAATGATTTTTTCTTTTAGTTTTTGTATGTGCTGTAGGACAAGTGTTTATCAATATGGAGGTCCAACTTATTTTTCTATTGGATTTTGGCTAACGTTAGAGAAATCTCTGCCATGTAGGTGCAACCCCAACTCAGCGGAACTACATTTGTATCAGTCACGTAAGTATCGAAGCAAAATGGGGCCACGTTTGCCACCACTGTATAATGAATAATACACATTAAAATGCCTTTCATGTAGAATTTAATGGAAATCGATATCGTCATTGACTCAGTGCCTTTTGATTCTAGACCATTTAGAATCAAATCTGTTTATCTTACACTGCTTGACATCTTGTATTATATTAATTTGATAGAAATGAAAATATCATAATGATGATGAGACGAATTTATATATTTGAAAATTAAGCAAAGAATTGTCAGACAAACAGAAACACGCCAATAAGGCATTTCTCGTGTTCTTATTTATTCATTGTCTGCCATTAATTTTGCTCTGGAAAATCAGCTGGGGTATCTTTTATTTGTCGCTCCTCATAATATAACAAATATATTTAAGTTTTAGTCTTTTTATGTCTATTGAAATTTATAAAAAATTGAAAATACCATGAAGAATTTCTTTATTGCTATCATGTCCCTTCAATATTCATTAAGGATGCTCCCATGTATCCGCTTTTAAAAGCTGTACTGTCTATATAAGCGCTTAGTTTACTATCAAACTTTCCATTCTGTAAAGAAAAATAGGGTAAACTTAACAACAAAACATTCTGATTTTTAAAAAATCGTCTTAGATGGTGGTAAAAGATAACTTTCTGCTTCATAATGAAAGCGCTCACGACCCCCTCAATGCGAACCCTACTTCTTAAGATGAATGCCATTTTTGTTGAGGGGGAGAAGGACTTTGGAGAAGCATTATTTATTAATTCGAAATAATAATAATATTTTTAAGCAATACATTTAACATATTAGAAAAATAATTATGAAGTATTTTTTAAATTTACATGGACTTTTATCAAAGTGGGGGTAAATATTTGCAATCGGTTCCCGGTACTTTTTTTTAACAAACTCAACCCTAAGTTTTGTAAACCGCATTTTAAAAAACAGTAAAGTTCGTGTATATGCAAAAGATGAAACTACACCCTCTTTTTATTTCTTCTCAGCATTTTAAAGAAAAACCTTCAATGCATTTTTGGAGATATTCAACATTTTGAAATACTAACTAACTAACCATCACGCCGTTTCACCGCAGGGGTAGGCAGAGATGACGGACCGCCAAACAACTCGATCTTGGCATACACTTCTTGCTTCATTCACATTCATACATCATCTCATACATTCTCTTCTATTATTTCGACTTCTGACATGGCCCGACTCAAGTATTTGATTAACTTGATCGTGCCATGTCTTCCTCGGGCGTCCCCGGCTTCTTCTTCTATTCACATTCGCGTCATACATTCTTCGTACACTCCTTTCTTCGTTCATTTGCTCCACATGCCCAAACCATCTAAGCGTCCCTTTCTTAATCATACTAATTACGCTTTCATCAACCTTGCATTCTTTACGAAATTCAATATTTTTCACACGATCATACATGGTTTTACCACATATTCGTCTCGGAGATCTCATTTCTACGGCATTCAGTTTACTTTCATCCTTTCTCTGCCAATTCCTTGCCTCACTGCCATACATTGAAATATTTTGTAAAAAAAATCGTATCAGAAAAAGGTAATATTTGTGATTTGGTTTTGATAAATACTAAGGATATGTGAAAAATATTATGTTTATCGTATTGCGTAAAAATATTAAAATTATATCGAATTAATAAAAAAATCTCTCTCCAACGTCCCTCTCCCCTTTCACATTGTATGTACATTGAGAAAAAAGTTCTACTGGTTCTTTGAATTACTATATTTAAGAGGGTGAGGGACTTTTCCAGATAACAAGATGCTTTGTTTAGTGAATTACCTAAAAAAATCAACCGAATGGAACTTTTCAGACGGCTTCAGAATTTTTTTAAATTTCTATTCATCGAAGGCCCGGCCTACTGTACTATCGTACACCTATGGTGTTGTTTGTAGCCATTTTATGGCTATCGATTCCCTCAGTAAATATATTATATCACCCTCCCCGACTTAGCAAAAGGTTTTATCCGACAAAGAATTTATTGTGCGTCCCTCGTGTATTGTATGATACTGCCTGACGTAATACCTGGTACATTATTAATGTCCGCAGGCTAAAATTTTATGAATTTTTCGTCCGGTGTTTTTGTCTTGTGCGGTAACATTTTCACATAGGGCTCAAAGGTAACGTAACTTTGTAAAACGAAATGAATTATAAAATCGTTTTTTGTAAAACACAGTTGAGGAAAATGTTATTACATTATATATTGGAATGTAACTAACAATCGCTCTGTGAATGTAATTTGAGTTTTTTTTTGTGTTTCAAATAAGACAGAACGATGTTGCACTCAATTGATCAGATTCAGCCCATAATGATGGGATTGTTAATTATTGTTAAATAATATAAGGTTATACAGAGTTTTCAAGGAAAATATGTATATGAAAATATAAAATAAAATAAAAAATAGGAAAATAATATAAATAAATGTAAAGGTTTAAAACATTTTAAAGGTCCCCATAAGGACGTCAACAACGGAAATTTTTAAACATTTCGACGTTCCAAGTATACATATAATCTTTGCCAAAAATATTCTGGTTAATAGGAACGGCTGTGCAGCCTGTTTCATAGATAACTTAATTTTGGATTTGAGGCCAAAATACCCATCCAAACTGAATGATATATTTTTTCAAATTAAAGGTTTACTAAATATCTAGTACGCATGAGAAGTATTTTATTTATTTTTGTTTTAAATTATGAAGGGTACTTCATGAAAAAAAAAAACATAATTTAAGAGGCGACTTATTATTTGCGGGTTTATTGTATTTAAAAAAATGTATTATAATTGCTGTGTAAATATGATTACGTAAATACATATATTAAAAAAAAAAAATATTTGAAAAAAAAATCTTTTTTCGGGTCTATATTTTAAATTATGTACGGCAAATTTGTGTTCCAACGTAAATTGGTCGTTTTTAATTTAATTTAAAGTCCACCATAATGCTTATATTAATATTTTTTAGCTTTCAAATTTCAAATTTCATATTTCATTATATTTTCAAAGCAAAGGTAAAACTTTTTTTTAAATCACCCCCAAATAATTGTTAAAGGTGCCTCTAAAATCGCGAAAAATCAATCCCTTTAATGGCCCATATTTCATAATGTAAAACAAAAATTAATAAATTACTTTAAATCCGTACTAGATATTTACTATACTTGACGAAAAAAATATCATTAGCTTTATTTGAGTATTTTGGCCTCTAATCCAAAATTAAGTTTTGTATGTATTGTAAAAAAGGATAAAATGGCTTCCATTCCTCATAATGACAATACCAGAGCAAAGCAACTATATAAGCTAAATGTATCTAAGTGTAATACTATTTTTGGACAAAAAAGCTTATACAACATACTCCCACTTAACATCAAACAAAGTAATTTATTTATTTTGAAACATATTATTAAACCATAAAATCTATGAAAACATTGACTGCCCAACTGGGGACAAATCCCGTTTTAGGGCAGTCAAATTCAACCAATAATTGCATTAATTCCAGAAAAACTTAGCCTAAGGAATTAACAGAAGAAGAACTGTATTCTAAAAACAACGTCATAGAAATTACTGAAAATACTCTACCCAAACCTTCAAGTTGAATAATAGAAGTCGCTTAAACCCCTTCATTCAAAACTTAACAGGAAATAATATGAAAAAAAAATTCTGTAATATATATATTGAATTATTTTTTTAAAATATTTATACCTTACCTTTAAATCTCAAATTAATATATAAATTAATTAAAAAAATAATTAAAAAGACCAGATCTACTTTTTACAAGAGAGAAAAGGTATAACTAACTGAGAATATTCATAGCTTAGCAGGACGGTAATTAGAACGGAGTTGGTACCTGTAATTAACAGTTTTCCAAATAGCATTTTTTTTTAAGATTTCAGGACATCATTTCGAGATTTGTCTGTAGGGCACACTTGTTATACTTCATAATTCCTCAGGCAACTTGTTATGGCTGGTGTAGGCAATGTATTCCAATGATTTCAGCCCGTATTTTGTCGAGTGTATTTTTGATATGTGTAGTTTGTCGTGTTGCGGTGTATTGTGTTTGTGAACGTCGTGATAATATTTAAGTTTTATATTTCTGTGAGAATGGCATTGAATCTTATTTAAAAACAAGTGTTTGTTATCTCATGGCTAGGTATAATCTTAAACGATAATACTAGTGCGTGCCGGCAAACATCTGTAACAGGTGTATCCCATGGGAAGCCAAAAATGTTACGCGGGGCCCCGTTTTGAATTATCTGCACCTTAGATATTATTTTAGTGGTAGCCAAACCCCATCTACTGAAAATATAGACCGAGTGGGAATGAATCATAGCATAGGACAATGATTGCAGTACAGAGGTGGGAAGTAATCCACGTAATCTGTATATTACACGAGTCACCAGAGAAATCTTTGATTTAGCATGGTTAAAATGTTGTTTACGTGTGAGCCGTTAGTCAATCAGAAGTCCCAGATACTTCGCGACATCTGCTTTTTAAAGTTTGTTTTTGTCCTAGAGTGATGTCAAAATTTTGCATCCTCCTTTATCCGAATAGGGTATGTGTGTTTTTAATATTAGGAATGAGTTGATTAATTCTCAGCTAAATAATCTGCTAAATGAGTCATTTCATTTTCACTTCGAGTTACATGCGTTAGAAAAACAAGCATTTTTTAATATGTTCAATAAGCACACGTGTGAAAAGAACATGGCACTTTTTTGTGTATTATGGACTACATTCACTTACAATGACCGCGAGCAAAACAATTCTATTTGTAAATTATGTCATTCTCTTGACACCTTCAAGGTTTAAATGGAATATGTTAATATCCCCAGAGATTGCATTAAGTAGTACCATTCCTAGTGTTGTGCTGTGCTAATGATGCACAACCTGCGGCCGGCGAGTCCATTCCGTGCGGCCAGCGGGCTTTTTCGTGCGGCCTACTTAATATGCGGCCAAAATAATATAATTAAAAATCAAAATCATTAAAATAAAAAATGTTTTTGTTTTAAGCCACTTTATTTTTATACATATTTATGCATTCGACCGGTTTCGGTTGGACTCAACCTTCTTCAGGAATGTACACATATAAACTGTTATAAGTTTATATGTGCTTAAAACAAAAACATTTTTTATTTAAATTATAATGTCAAGCCACAAAGCGATTGCTTCCTTCGATAAATTGGTTTTGATTTTCTTCAACATCTCGGGCCTAGTGTTACGTTTTATAGGGTTACACGATCACACATAGTCTCTGAATACATAAAATTAACGGAATTAAATTTAGAGATTTCTTAGATAGCAATCGTTTCCATTATGTTTTACAAAAATATGAAAGAGTATCGCGGCAAGGTTATTTGTATAACAAAAAATTGAATCACCCAACCAAAACCACGAGAATTTTTTGAAATAATCGTATTATGTTCATTAAAGTTTCAGAATAATAAAAAAAATATGGATTTTATTGTTTTGACCTTGAAGGTGGAAATTTTTTTTATTAAAGCGTTTTACAAAATACAAAAATTTATTACACAAATTTTTTTTGAAAACTCTGTCACGTGAATTGAGTTCATTAAATAAATTTTATGAAATACGATATTTCAGGTTTATAATAGGGATATACTTATTAGAGACAGTTAGTATGCATAGCAAATACTAATTAAAGATCTACGTATGTATCTTACCCCGTTCGGATCGCGAATAATATTGAAAATGGAACAATTGGTCCTTCAGCTTGAGAGGTTGTGCATCACTGTACTATAATGATCTAGCACGTCTGCTCTGCCGTGTGGAGGTTTAAAGTAATTTTGATAGCTTAGTGATACAATCAGTAGTTTGGTTTACTGACGATCACATCGTTTAAATTGGATTTGCGGAAAAATTTCTGTAATCGATAATTCAAATATTCTTTTCTAATACCTACCTAAGCCAATCATTATATGAGTAGCCGGTCATTGAATATCTTCAGTAATCGGAGAATTTTTGTTTCAGGAAAAAACCTCCAATGTCTGGCATCATGAAACTAGCTCAGCCCTATCTCTTTTGTATTTATCGTCAGTGGAATTACTGGTATCAGCTTGTAACTCCATTTCTAGTTTGAGATATGTAGTCAGTGCAATTACTGGTATCAGCTTGTAACTCCATTTCTAGTTTGAGATATGTAGTCAGTGCAATTACTGGTATCAGCTTGTAACTCCATTTCTAGTTTGAGATATGTAGTCAGTGCAATTACTGGTATCAGCTTGTAACTCCATTTCTATTTTGAGATATGTAGTCAGTGCAATTACTGGTATCAGCTTGTAACTCCATTTCTAGTTTGAGATATGTAGCTCAGATATAATTAACTCTCAAAAAATAACACAAACCACAATATAGCAATTTTTAAACTAAGTAAAGTAAAATTATTATTTTTTGGCCATAACTCTACACAGGATGCCCTGAAGGAAATAATTTCCCTCAAGACCTATGTCATCTTTGAAGATGCTGTGTAGAGGTTCGTTTAGAGGACAGGAGGGAGTGAAGGTTGTAGGAAGGAGGAAACACAGACATAAAAGCAACTCGTTTTCATTTGACAAATATCAACCGTGTATAAATTTTGGCGTATTTCCCGACTGTGCACCGGTACCAAAGAAATTAATGACGCTAGTTCCTTAGAGCATCTTACATTGAAATACCCGTAAAATAAGGACAGCATTCCCATTCGACGTATATTTGAAGTCTTTCAATATTCTAGAGCAAAATTAACTGCTTATGATGATGGTATCAGGAATTTAAACATTGTTCAGTTATACGTGCTTTCCAAGTGTTCGTCTATAAAAAAATAAATACAATTCGCCTATTAAAATACTTTGGCAAAATACAATATTAAAAGTGCTTTTCATTATTCTTATAATAGGAATTATTTTTAATTCAAGGAACGAGACAATGTTATATTCCCATGCTGAAACATTTATTATTGTCTATGTTCCATTCGGAAATCAATTTCAGACATTTGAATTCGAATTTGGAACACGTGCTTTTCTTATTGGTCGCCTGGGTCGTACGTGATCGGTGATTGGGTGGCATGGATATGAAAAGAAAAAAAATGGCCAAAAATATCAAAAATCGTGCCGTTCCCGCGTTTTGCGTAAAAAATGTTATTCAGGGCTTACCCACAAATTCATATTCCCACCAAATGTCCGCTGTTTTACCGGAATGTTTTTTTGTTTAGTGTAATAATGTTTTTCCGTTTTAAACGTAGTTTATTGCTGTATTGGCGGTCCTGTGAAAAAACCTTTGCAAATAAATAATGATAAAGCTGTTACACATGGCTCGGGGGATTGAAATAATTTTCGGTCCCTCATAATGCATGAAGGGAGATTTATAATGTGAACGTAGGTGGTGAATAAATAATGTGATTTTCTAGAGGGTGTAGTGGGAAAAGACATTGAGTTTTATCTGGGAGAATATTAGCTGTCCAATAAAAAGATGTTTGTGTTTCCGATATTTTTATATGACAAATCAAATAAATTTTTTTTGTACGAATTCGATGTTCCACTGAGAAATATACTGTAATTCAATGAATACATAAATGCTTTAAAAACCACTGGTTACGATGTTAGCTACTCGGATTTGCATTTGAATTCCGAACAAATAATTTGATATCAAATCATTTTTATTTTATGGTTATATGATGTTTCGGAGCTCTAAAATTAAAATCTGAAAACAGTGGCGTTAGTCTAGAAACGAAACTTTAGATAAATTGTAAATTTCATGATAACACAGCTCACCGTTTGAGAGTTTTTGCTGACAAAGAAAACATTCACTAATCGATCAGTCACTTGCTTGTTGTCTGCCGACATGTCGCGAGCTTAACTGGTCCATTTTAGCAGCTTAACAGAACTTAACCTCCCTGCATTTTTTATAAGTTAATAATTTAGTATAATTTAATTACATGTTTTTTTTTTTAATTTATGATTTTTATATTTTATTTTATTTTATGTTATTTTATTTTATTTTGTTAATTTTTATTTTACTTCAATTTATTTATTTAATTTAATTTTGTCTTTTTTAAAATTATTTCATTAAACGTAAAATAACGTAAAATAATTTTTTTATTTAATAAATTAATTTTTATTTTTTTAAATTTATTTTATTTTATTTTTTCACTATTTTACTGCTTTATTTTTTAAAATATTATATCTACATTTTTTTTTTACTTAATGTGTTATTTAAAAAAAAAGTTATTTTTTTACTTTTATAAAAGCGTTACAATGAAGAATTCTAAGTAAAAATCGAAGATAAATGCCCTAAATCACAAATAAGCCACCCTACCCTCACATAAAAATACATTCATATATATATTTTTTAATTTTCCGTATTCCCATTATAAATTTTTAATTCTTATTATTTCTTTACTTGATACAATTTTTTGCTAACTAATAAATTTAATTATCTGAGAAAAAATGATAAAAATAAAATTGTGGGATTCATATCTCAATTTCTCAAAAACGGACTTTACAGAAGGTGATGCAAAATAATTTCACAAAATAACAAAAATCTAATATTTAGCTTTCTTTTGGAGAGTGGATCAATTTCATAAAAAAGGGGAGGGGGTATTTATAGGATATACTTTGTTTTCGTAACCTTTAAATCCGAAACCTTTTTTGAAGGACCTTTATCAATTTTCCTTTCGATTCGGTCCAAACTCGCTTATGAATAATAACATTATTATGTTCGTCCGTTTCATCAAAATCGCGCTCAAATCGACCGACGTCCTTTTACCAATGATGAACGATCAATGTTCTGTAAAAGGGGATCTGTTACTTTGATCTCAGAGCAAACTTTTATCGAAACTAGATTTTTTAAGATTCGAGTTTTAATGTACGCAATTTTACGATGATTTTCAATAGTCTACCCATAATCTCACCCCACTTTACATTTTATACATCATTGAGATTAGTTTTAATGATTTCATAAGCCAATATTTGTGGATTTTGGGTAACGAAGACGGAGTCGAAATAAAAAAATAAAAAATATATATATATCAATACAAATGATAATAATATATAATCTGTTCTGTTATTATGTGCAGTGATTACTGTTTTGGAAACTTTCCCATGGCTTATAAGGTAAAACAAACATTCCCGGTGTTACACAAATGTTAAAAACGCAACTACATTTAGGATATGAAATAAAAACTGTAAACAACGACGACAAATTAATTTATGGTTTTTCTGCGCAACGTTGTACACCTGCGAACTCTGGGCAAACTACAAAAAGAGTAGTATGGAAAGACTTCGTGTACAGTACAATAACGCCTTTCGCATAATGTTTGGCCTTCCCAGATACTGCAGCGCTTCCAGTATGTTCACGGAGGGGCGAGTTTCCGGTTTTGCAGCACTTATAAGATCCAGGGTGGCTGGAATGAGGGAAAGAATAAACAGCTCCAGGAATATCCTCATCATGGAAGCCCGCCTCAGTCCAGCCTCCAGCGTCGACGCATACTGGACAAATATATTGCCCCCTCACAATATAAATGCCACAGCACCCTAAAGGAGTTATTTTAATCTTATTTAGTTAAATTCTTATTTTTTTATTTATTTTTTATTTTTGTTTATTAATGATGTGTCTTGTATACTACTGTCTTATAATTATTTAACTTTTTTATTTTATTTTTCAAACTTTCTTGTACATATATGTTTTTTTGCTCAACTTTGCGTAACATATTTTATATGGAATGTGTGGGACTGCACTAACCTCCCACATACCGGAATAAACATTTATTATTATAATTTAGTTGATTATGTGTAGGATAGATTAAGGTTTAAAGGAGCAAGGATAACTAAACACTTACCGAATGATGTCATGAACTAAGATGCTTCCCCGAAAGTAGATTTTCTTCTCACGAATAAGAGAGCACTAAAAAAAAATCACCGTGTTCCATTTTTCAAAAACGTAGTGTTTGGTTTGGGAAGATAAGAACTGGATAAATATCAATCAAGGTAGAAACCAACCAGATCATCATTTCAGAACCTAACACCGGGTTTAGAAAAACCCGACAGTATTTAAAAAAGCTCATGCTACCATCATAATAAGAGGAAAATATTAATTTTATCGTGATTGAGAACTTTTTTTTTTACGGTAACTTCATAGCAACAAAGAAATTAAACCCATGGTGCCTGGATAGTGATCGACGTCAACTCAGCCACTAACTTAAAGGTCTATTCACATATACTAGCACCGCGCAGTGCGGTAAATTGAAAACTTTATAATTGAGACGGATCCAACTGTTAATTACATATACACGTTTTCATCATCATGCTGCATCCCATTTAGTCTTTTTATCCTTTCGTCTTACCGATACAAAATCGATGATAATCTTATCAATATAACTATGGGCACTTTCCCGAGGGGAAAAATCAATATGGCGGTCGGGGGTTACCATGGAAACGCGGTTTCATAGATAGGAAACATTAATTATTTACTCCATTGTGGAAATCCACTGTTATAGATTACACGACAGGTCTCGAGGCACAAACATTTTATAAGAGATTTAAGGAAAAGTTATTCTATTCTTATATTTCTTGAGCATTGACTATGTAAACATTTCTAGACATTTTGTTTGAAGAGTTTTAATCAATATGTACTTTTGTTACTTAATTTTATTACTGTGCTACCGGTTTCGACACATTCGTGTCATTCACTAGGGTTCTTAAGAGGAACGGCTGCGCTGCCGGTTTCAGACATAACTTAATTTTAGATTTGGTGCAAAAATACCGATCCAAACTGAATAATATATTTAAAAAAATTAAAGTTTTAGTACATATCTAGCATGGATGAGAAGTATTTTATTTATTTTTGTTTTAAATTATGAAATACAGGCTATTAAAAAAATAATTTTTCATAATTTTAGAGGCAACTTGAAGAATTATTTGTGAGTTTACGATAATTAAAAAATATACATACTCTGTTTAAATATGATAACGTAAATAAAAATACAAAAATAAAACATTTAAAAAAAAAGTTTTTTAGGGTCGATATTTTAAATTATGTACGGCAAATTTGTGTTCCAACGTAAATTGGTCGTTTTTAATTTAATTCAAACTCCACTGTGATGCTTATTTTAATATTTAAAAAAAAAGTATTTGACATTTCAGTATATTTTCAAAGTAGACAGGGTAAATTTTTTTTAATCGCCTTTAGCCCCCAAGTAATTGATAAAGATGCCTCTAAAATCGCGAAAAATCAAATACTTTAATGGCCTGTATTTCATAATTGTAAACTAAAATAAATAACATACTTCTCATCCGTGCTAGATATTTACTAAAGCTTTAATTAAAAAAAGCATATCATTCATTTTGGATGGGTATTTTGGCCCCAAATCCAAAATGAAGTTTTATACAAAAAAGCCGCGCAGCAGTTCCTCTTAAAACTAAGTTAAATTAAACAAGTACAGAAATAATTACATATTATAGAAATACACAAAAAATTAAAAATAATTTAGTAAACAAAATAATAGCATCCTGTAAATCACCTTTGTTAACCATGTTTCCTAGATTTGTTGACTCTTCTCACCGCCAACCTCCATGTAAATCACTATTCCCACAGCCCTCACCTAAGAATTAAAACTCTTCAAACAAAGTTATTCTATTTTATTACAAGTTAAAATATAATTAGCTACGGTGCTACCGTTATCCTGTGCTCAAGTGAATAATAAAAGCTTTTTAATTTATTTATGATTTGTTTTCTTTTAATATAAAGGATTTTTTTTTTCATTGTTGAAGATAATATTAACATAACCTATATGAAACATGAAATCGAAAAAAAACAACAGAAAATAAAAATATATCAGTCGAATCTGGGACTCGAACCCAGGACCTCTTGTATTTCCGGGACAAACGCCTTACCAACTTAGCTAGTGAGACCAGTTCAATTTATGTCATCTTCATCGATATCATTTTTCAAATTCAAGACTTTGTCAATATCACCTGTATTTTTTTTTAACCCATAGTAAAAAAAAAGAGGATGATATTGACAAAGAACAATATTATCTTCTTCAATGATTATATATTATATTGAGGTTTTTGAACTTCAATAAAATAATTAAAAAATCGCATTTTTTTTCATTTAATCTTTTTTTGTTTATATGTAATGTTTATTTTTTTAAATTCCTTTTTTTTTTGGTTACCTATTCAAGGATGTTCTTCAAATAATGTTTGTTAACTCTAATGATTATTTGCAAGTTTTGCTGCAACATACTTTTCATAAATATGAACATAATTTTGTAGCTAGTGTACATCAAGAGGCGCCATCTAGATTATTTCATTTCAATAATATAAATTAGTAGTGTGGACTTTTAGAAATATTGACTTCAATTTTGATAGATCGAAAAATAATTAATGTGTTGGTAAAATTCGTATAAATCGTATGATATTAATAGATAAATATTTTATCTTCGTGATAATATTTTTTGACACTAGGTAAAATAACAAACTAGATGATATTTCAAATCTAATGCAGAGTTAACACGACGACAATACAGAAGACAGGACAATACTGTCCTGTCCCTACTCCGTGAACAGTGTCAACAACGCTGAATAGGAATGTGGAACAATTCAACAATTCGACCGTACTTACAATGTGAAATGTTGCAAAAATGGATACATGGCGCACGTTAAAAGCGAGTTCGAGAAAAAAATAATTTATTTTATACTAAGATGTATTGGAATTGCTGGATGACGAACTAAATATTAAACAAAAAAAACTGTGGATTGAATTGGATAGGGCACAGATTTCACTGGGATTGTCTGCAATGGTTCTTACAGAATTAGAAGAGAAAGATCCTTGGGAGTATAAATTGTGCATGATAATATTACCAGGAACGCTATTCTGGTTCTTTTTGGTTCAAAACCTAGTGCCACTTAAAGATATTTCATTAATTTGTGTTTTCAAATAATCTCTTAACAACATGTTTAAGATTTTTTTTTTACTATGTCTTTCCGGAATTCCGCACTCAAGAAGTCTTTAATACTAAGGAAAAAGATTAAGAAACTTCCTTAAAAAATAACGGGAATCGCGCCCTGAGCACTTTAAATTAATTTTGAAATCTCTTGTTTCGGGTTTCATCTACGCGATAATTTCGGCAGGAAAAAAACGCGGGAGCGACATCTGTATGCGTGGAGCGAGTGACTATTGTCCCATTGTCCTGATCGTGCGCGTTCACACGCGGACAATATGGCTGCGCGCGGTAGAGGGGGTAAGTCACAGTTCTGCGGAAATAGCCTGCCGTCTATCTCTAGTACAATATATTGGTCCGTTGTCCTGTCCTACAAACTTCTGTTCACACCGGGACAATGGGTCCGGAACTGGGACAAAACAATATTGCCCTGTCCTCGTGTAAGTAATATCAACCGTGTACGAATATTGGGTGCGCGTTTGGCGTGTTGAATGTGCACCGGTGCCGAAGAGATCAATGACGCTAGTTCTTCAGAGCATCTTCCATTAAATTACCGGTAGAACAAGGACAGCATTCCCACCTGTTTCTGTTCTCGAAAGATTGCAATCTGTTTGTCGAAATAGGAGAAACTATCAAGCTACCGCCCGTTTCTTTCAGTCTCAGTCGGTTGTTTTTCAAATATTTTGGGGATCCCGGCAGAGGTGGCTGCCAAATTCTACAGTGGGGTGTACTTGCGTTTTGTACAGGGTCAGCAGTTGTGTACTATTAAAGTATCTGCGAGTTCTGTATTGTACGTCCAGCTTCTGAGGGGCTAACTTTACTCTGGCTTCAATGGAGCACTCATACCCGAGCTGGTCAATTAGGGTTACACCAAGCATATCAATGGAGGGCTTGTTGGGAATATTGCTTCCATTAAAGGAGACCAGATTCTGTCACCAAGCGCGGTTAAAGCCATATCAAGCAAAATTTCTCAACGGTAGTGTTTAGGGCGATATTTATAGCATCAACCACTCTTGCAATCTATTGATATCAAACGTTTCATTTTCACATTATAAAACTATCGACAGCATCTCAAATTTATGTATGACATAGTTTGATTTAATAACTATACGTACCTACGTGGTTTTTCACCGCCCCTGTAAGTCTACGTAATACCTGACTGTTCCGATAATTGACTAATGGGCGTCAGTTAATTCAGGATACCGTTAAATCGGCACATTATTCCGATTCCACTCAGAACCGGATATTGTAAGGGAGGGCTGCTTCCGTGGGAAATAACTCGGGTTTAAAGGCCTTAAAGGCTTGCTTTTCATGGCATTATGCATCATATACATTATATTATTATTGAGGAGAGATTTTTAACTACGGATAAACATCATTTTCATAAAATCATTACAATACCTACATATTTGTAATGTTAATCTATGGAAGGTTAAAAAAACCATTGATTTACAGTATTTACACAAACAATTGTGGAAACTATATAGTACGAGTGTTATAACTAGAACAAATTTGACTGTTTTTAAGAGGAACGGCTGCGCTCCCTGTTTCATAAATAACTTAATTTTGGATTTGAGGCCAAAATACCCATCCAAACTTAATGATATATATTTTTTTTAAATTAAAGGTTTTGTAAATATCTAGTACGGAAGAGAAGTATTTATTAATTGTTTATTTTTGTTTTAAATTATGAAGTATATGATGCCATTGAATAAAATAATTCATATTTTTAGAGGCAGCTTAGAAAATTATTTCCGGGTTTACTGTATTTTTTGTAAAAAAAAATAATATTTGCTATGTAAATATGATAACGCAAATTAAAATATGAAAACAAAACAATAAAAAAAAAGGTTTTTCGGGTCGATATTTTAAATTATGTGTGTCACATTTGTGTTCCAACGTAAATTGATGGTTTTTAATATAATTTGAAGTCCACCACAAAGCTTATATAAAATGTTTTAAATAATTTTTATTTTATATTTCATTATATTTCAACGAAGTTGGGGTAACACCTTTTTTTTAAATTACCGTTAGCCCCCAAATAATTGTTAAATGTTGCTCTAAAATCGTAAAAAATCAGTCCCTTTAATGGCCTATATTTCATAATGTTAAATAAAAATAAATGAATTACTTCTAATCCGTAGTGGATATTTACTATACTTTTTGATGAAAAAATATCATTAGGTTTAGTTGAGTATTTTGACCTCAAATTCTAAATTTAGTTTTGTATGAAACAGGCCGCGCAGCCGTTCCTCTTAATATTTCTTGGGAAATAACTATGTAACAATTTTTAGACAATTTGTTTTGTGAGCTTTATCACATTTGGTACTTAATTTAATCTTAAAAAAATAGGTAATTAACAAGTTGGATATTTAAAAAAAAACGGATTATTCACATTGGAATGTAATGAATGCAACGTAAAGTATGTAGGTATGACTACTAAAAATTTTAAAACTAGAATCAGAGAACATGAACTTATTTACGAAATAATAACTATTCCGAGTTTGCTAATCATTTATTAGAGACAGACCATGGCCTCAATAAAGAAAAAAAAAATTTTCAACATTCAAATATTAATACGTGTTTTATATTGTGCGAATTTGAATTGAGAAAAATGGAAAATAATATTGACAAATCTTGAATTTGAGATATGATATCGATGAAGATGACATAAATTGAACTGGTCTCATTAGCTAAGTTGGTTGAGCGTTGCTCCGGATAGGCAGAAGACCTGGGTTCGAGTCCCAGATGCGACTGAAATCTTTTTATTTTCTGTCCCCTTTTCCGGTTTCGTCTTTCATTAAGGCAATGTTAATATTATTTTATTCATTGTAATATTTAATCATTAAATATATTTTTAAGAAGTCTCAAATGAATGACGGAACAGAAAAAAAAAACAAAAAGGTTTACGATCGCACCTCTTTTTGAGAAAAAAATCACTTTTGCATTGGTAAAATTTTTTTTTATAGATTTATTTCATCACTTATTTTGATCTTGATAAGTTAGAGTCTCAAGGTTAATAATATACTCCTACATTTTGTAATAAATACTAAAAACCTAAATATGTTTTTATGTTCTAACTTTTGTTGTTTTATAAAATATCATAATCTTAGTAAAATTGACAAATGATTAGTCTTAACAACTTAAGAAACCAAAGAGCACCCTAGATACTAAGTTAAGTGAGCGTGCTTTCGGCGTGTCAGGCCCTGAAGCCTGGAATAAACCACGAATTAATATTGATTAACAACTCGAAGAATTCAAAGCGAAGTCATATCCATGAATGGTACACTTGCGAATCCAATATTTACATAGCGAAGCTTTACGGTTAGTACCTACTTAAGGTAATTTACAGAAAAGTGTGAATCTTTTCATAGTCCGCGATATTGTAAATATCTATAAATATTTTTTAATATAAATTACCGATAATTTAGTTAAACTTGAGTAGAATTTTTTATCTTGTTTTGGTCAGTTTCAAAATCTGTTCTTCAGTCCTAAATTCCAGGATAAAAATGTTAATCTTTAAAGTACCAACTCCTCTTTTGCCACTAACCTTCAAATAAATGTAATATACATATTGAATAAGAATAGAATATTTACTGCAATATCGTGCGATGTGCAAGGGTTTCTAATATTGTGTCCTTTGCGAGCAAAATCATATCTTCTCCAGCTAAAATTTTATAATATAACGTGTTAATCTGAAGTGACCTGCCAGGTAAGTATGTTTCTGTATCTGTTTGTACATAAGAAGATAAATCCTAGAAAGTAATATTAGTACAGCGACGTGGGTTAATTTTTTACAAAAACGGCGGTAACAAATTGCATATAAAAATATGATCAGTCTTCTAGGGTAAAAATAGCGTCTCACAATTTTTTTTTAAATGATCCCATATTAATTTATATTTTGTGATGGGAAACAATAATTAACTGAAAGAATTGTTTCTTCAATAGATTTGTAGTTATTTTGAGGTGGCATAATTAAAAAAATAAATAAGAATTATAATTTCTTCAAACGATTGGTGTTCACTTTATGGCGTCATTATTAATAAATGAATTTTAAAATACACTTAGTATTCACCACTTTATAAATATACATTGATATCAACATGTTACAAAGGTGATGCTTTCATCATAAGTAATATATGAATAAATTCTAAATATATTCCTGAAGATTAAAGCATCACTTTCGAAACATGTGGGTATCAATGTATATTTATAAAGTGGTCAATACTAAGTATATTTTAAAAATAACAAATACTTTATAATTTCTTCCAAAGATTGGTATTCACTCTGTGGCATCATTATTAATAAATAAATTAAAAATTACTTTGTATTCACCACTTTATTAATATAAACATATCAACGTGTTTTGAAAGCGATGCTTTCCTCATCAGGAATATGTAGAATATTATATGGTATTCCATATATTCCTGATGAGGAAAGCATCGCTATCAAAATATGTTGACATGTTTATATTAATAAAGTGATGAATACAAAGTAATTTTTAATTCATTTAAGAATAACTTTGTTCACACCACTGTTTTTAATATAACCATATCAATATGTTTCGGATACATATGTACTATGAAGCTCTTTTCGCTTTACAAATTGGCAGAACACATAAAGTTGTGAAAAAAATAAAGTTAAAGAAAATATTTGTAATTTTAAATATAAATTTATCGTTAAATCAGATAACATGTATTTTAATTGGGTAAGAACCTACAAATCACAAAAAAAATCTGAAAATCAAAGCGAAAATTTTTGTTATGGAAAACAACATTTAATCGGTTTTTCATTATATGTATTAACTAATATTATTATATATATATAATATTAATGAATTCGACAAAGAAGTTTAAAGTTACTTAAAAACTTAAATGCTTGGTTCGTCAAAACAGCCATAAAAATATAATAAATGGTCAAGTCCCGTTTAGTGACTAAAAACACCCTAAGAGTTGCCGTTTTTTGCCAGTATACCCACGATCTGATGTTGAAATATTTTCTGAATATACGCAGTGTTCTTTCAAAATTGAAGACGAAAATAAATGAGCTCATACTGCGTGGTTGTGTTATTATCCATTGTTATTATCCATCTCGGAAGTAATCAAAACCAGGTTGAAGCAGTAAATTAATTAGTATTGATTTTGTATCAAAGTCCATAAAAGCAGAATGATAAAGTGAATATTGAGAATGCATTAGACGTTAAAAAAAATCAGACACTCACGAGGTTTTTAATATTTCGTGAAGTTGCTAGTTTTGAAACTTTGCTTTCTTTCGATGGCTTGATTGAAAATACTATGGTCTACCATCAGTTTTTGAGAAATTTAGTGAATGATTTATTCTGTATAGAAAAACACGACGCCATAAACACTGCTTTTCTGTAGTGGTCTAAATATCAAAGTCATTCTTAAACATGATTTTTTCTTGTGTATTATTTTAAAAGCGTTTCTAAAATAAACAAATTTAACTACAAAATAATATTGACAACTAGAGCTAATAAAAACATCAAGTTTTCAATGGCACCTATCTTAAATTTAAAATATTCTGGTTAGATGACTATTGCAATACTTGTTAGGACAATATAACGAAATACATGAAAACATATGCATTTGAGTCGGAATGTTTCAGGTGCAATTTATGACAATACTTTTCTTAACAATTTCTCGGTAGCTAAATCATTATGAAAGGTTCCATCATAATTTTTTATTATTTAAAGCACATATACTCGTATATTTATATTAATTAGGTTAGGTTAAATTAGGTTTCCTGGCTAGTTTAAAAAAAATTAGTTTTAATGAATTTATATCACTTTTAAAAGGTGTGCCGATTAATACTAGTGTTGAGCTATCCGTTTACCATTATTGTAATTAAACTTCTTACCAATTTATAAATAGTTTTCCATTCCCTTATAAATTATTTAATCCACGTTTCAAACACGTTTCAGCGCACCATACTTGAAAATTCCATCATTAATAATTTCTCGGTAGAGTTGATTGAAGCGATAAATCAGGTTATCATGACACAGTAGGCTCTCGATTTTGGGACAGAATAAAAATAGTCGCGTGTCGTTACTTTTAAAAAAGTTTCACATTTTTTATTGATAATAATAATAAGAGTTCATTTCTATATTCATACTACATAGTATATCTGTTATTATAATATATTTGTATATATATATACATACAAATTAAAAGTATGACATAAAATATTCATGGGAAGATATTATGATCTAACAATTTAGAAACTAAGGGTGTAAATAACTAACTAACCGGTTAATCCCAAAATCAGTTGTTTAGTGAAAGTATATGCAGATAATTTTAATGGTATGCACTCCCATATATTGGGATATTAACTAAAATTTCAGCTTTATTGCAAGTGTAGGTACACATCATTTAAGATATTGTTAAAACAATTATAGAAAAAATAATTATGTGAACTTTAGAAGTTTAAAAAAAAAACTTCTATAGCTTATCTAAAAGATTGGTTGGTATTCAATTTAATTTGCAAGTACGTTAGCATAAAATTTCGTGGATGCTGATTCTAAAAGCTTTTTACTAAATAGACATTTTTGGGATGAAAACTTCTTTAAACTCACGACTAGAATTCTAAAGTTCTAAATATACCCGAGCTTTTAACAAATTACGACTTGTTCGCATTTTGATATACAGGATTTTGTTGGATCTGATGGATGCTAATTTGCAATTAATTTTTAATTTACTTTGGGTATCTTTATTCTCGGATTGAAAAGTTCACCGTAATTTTATTCGGATAAATTAATATGTATTAATCTAATTTTCTTCCATTGTTTTATTACACGTCAATCTGTAATGATTTAGTCAGACATTTTTAGATCGTGTAGTTTTTGCATACTTGTATAAGGATTTTTTTTCTTTCAAAACTCCTAACAATAGTTTAAGCAAATGGTAGAAGTAATTGGGGACATCTGAAGAAGACACGTCACGATCAAGTGAATCAGATGCATCAGTCGGGCTATATCAATAGTCAGATTAACAGAAAATTATCATACATATACTCTTTTGTTATTCTGATTGCCGGTGTATGAATGTGAATGAAGCGAAGAGTGTGTACTAAAACAGAGAAGCGATCTTCTATGCATAATTCTGAGGGGAATCAGAGTATCGTTTTTTTAATTTAATCAACAGATGCCGATAAAGGTCTATTCGATTTTATTTTTCCATTATTATGCTCTTTTATCTACGAGTGCCTAATTTAATAAGCCGATTTAACAACAAAAAATACAACACTCCTGAAAAGGGTTTTTTTTTTAAATTTCGACATACCTACAATTCCATCTTTTCTGCTTCGTACAATGTTTTTGTAAAACCATAGCACTCTAGTCAGCCCGGGCTTATATTTCATAAAAAGCATTACGGGCGGGCGTTGGAACCATTGTAAATAAAAAAAATGAAAATTGTACTCCCAGTTTTGCTAGCTGTTGACTATAATGCTTATCGCAAAAAGCCTCGGAAAAGCATGAATAAAATCGTAAGTTTACCCTGGAGATTTTCTTTGTTTCGGGTTTTCCTTTACACTCAGTTGATATTCAGGCTTTATTAACGAGGATGTCTTCAAAAAGCCTCCGTTTTCCTTTATTTTCGGGAGGCTTTTTCAGTGTGAGGGGAGATTGAAAAGTAGCCAATCAAATAACCACGTAAAACCTTTAAAATATATCGTAAAACATCATTACATACTCAGATATTGTATATCTCTATATACAAAGTTGCGAACAACTGTGCACGCACATATTAATAACTATGTTAATTTGTTTGTTGATATAACTTAGTGAAGCTTAGAAATCTCATTGTAATATATTTAGAACATCGGTGATAATATTAACAAATCGCAAATGAAATGTGAAACATAAAATACACAGAAAATAAAAAGGCAACGGTCGCATCTGAGACTCAAAACGAGTCAACTTAAAAAAAAATGCTTCATTACTAGGAAGACAAGAACAATTTTTTTCTAGTTCTTTGCAATAAGTTCAGAAGTGATGATGAATACTTATTATAAATGATTTTTAAAAGCCTTTTTGGTTATAACAGGGAGAACTTTATCTTTGTAGGTTAGATTTTACAGCGAAAATTTGAAAGTACAAAGAAACAATTTACGAATTTTAGATGATTTACTGTCAATATGTACAATCATTTGTTGTTTGCGGTTGTTTAGATTTTATGAGAGGAATACCATAACTTGTTAAACAATTAATTACATCATTTAAAAAAAGATATAAATTTTTTAAAATAATGTGAAATTTAAACTAGTAATTTGAGTTAGTATTTTTGGTAAATAAAACCAAAATAAAAGTAATGGTTTGTAATTTGATTTAAATGGGGGAAACCATTAAAAACGCGAATAAATTTTTCCAAATCTTAACTTGAAACTCAATGCATTTTATTCGTATGTATTTTTATTATATGAGTAAATAGAATATACACAATATTATTTAATACAATGTTCTTCGTATTGGAGAAATGAAACATTGGATTATTACAGAAATAAATATTTCAAGCAAGACATACAACGAAGATGCATACCGTAAAATATAAATCAAACGCCTTATTGGACTGTTATTTATTACTACTTTACAAAGTTTTAGTAGCTAATATGTATATGAAAATATAAAACAAATAACAAAAACAAAAATATATGAAGAACAGGAAAATAACACACCGTCTCGAAATAAACAGATCCAATAAAGAAAAATGCGTAAAAATTCATAACAATATTCTACACGAGAAAAAAGTAGACCCATATTAAAATCTATAAAGTTTAGCAGGACGGCTATCGGAACAGAGTTCGTACTCATAATAAGTCGATTTCTAAAAGGCATTCAAAAAGTTGTAGGCTATGTATTTTCCAATGATTTCAGACACATACCTACATAATACTTTGCACGGCTTGAAGCAGATTTTTTAACAGATTTCTAGTGACGCAAAACCGTAGAAATGTGTAAAATATTTAAATTAAGTGATATGACATGAGAGATGTGCAGAAACGGGCCGCATTTGGAGCACATACGTCAGGTGGGAATGCTGTCCTTGTACTACATGGAAGATTCTCCAAAAAACTAGCGCCGGCATCTTTAACGGCCTCCATGGTCGAGGGGTGAGGCTCGCGACTACGAATCCGAAGGTCACGGGTTCAAATCTTATTTAATTAATTTGTGCAGTTTCACAATTAATTCATTTAAAAATAATATATAGTATTTTTGCGCAAGTTCCAGATCGGAAGATACTCTCAGTATCACCCTGGTGAAAGACCACCGTACAGAATTGAAACATTGCTTGAAATGGCTTTCAGCCGTGTTTGGTAACCAGATCAGAAAATCCAGGTATTTCCCCACCTTCCTCTTCCCCTCTGATTCTCCTCCGCAATACCTTCAGCCTCACAATATTCCTCAATTGGGGATGTCATAGTCTCACTGACTCCAGACGGTTGGGAGCAGTTGAGACTCTTGTGCGGTATTCATATAAAAAAGCGCCATTGATCCCTTTGGCACTAGTGTATAGTCAGGAAACACCAAATGCGTGTCTAACATTTGTCATCTGAGAACGGGTTACTTCTACGACTCGTTCTTGTCTTCAATAGCTCATTTGTGGAATAATTTTTCAGCCTTTGTGTTTTCTCCCTCCTACGACATAGGTAATTCCAGGACCCAAGTTCACTCCTGACATAGGCCTTGAGAGAAATTATTTCTGTAAAGGCCTCCCGTGTGGGGAGTTACTGTAAAAAAATGGCCTTCAAAGCTTTCTCGATTAAATTAAGGTGTTATTCACTAGGCGGTTTCTTGGCAACTATTACCTTTTTACTTTCGGAATAAAACATTCATTTCTATTATAGTATTATTCTCGATTCGTCCCTTTTCTTACGTCTGAGAGTACACGCACTCGTTTTAAATGCGTTCTCTTACGATTTGCCGACCAGTTGTGGCTAGAACAATCGTGGAGAAATATTTAAGTACTTCGTGTGTAATAGATTTTTTCGTAAAAAAATTTTTCAAGCTCTCCTCTTAACCCTTTTCAGCCGCCTGGTCTTTGCAGGAATACACTAAATCTTTAGTGTTAATACGTTTTTTTTTACCTCACGTCCATTAAGGATGCTTAACGAGGGGTGAAATAATTCTGCGTGGGGTTGGGGAGGATAATAGGGGTTGAACGTTAGCCGTAGAATACAAATCTGATATAATGTTGTTATGTTGTAACGTTTTAGTATTTTGCACGAGAAAGGGTGTATAAATATGTATAACTAATTATGCTATGTTAATTTTGTAGTTAGAATGAGAAACAAGGTTTGTCGAACGTTTAGTAGACTTGAATAGAATGTAGGTACGTTGACCCGGAATAATTATCATAATCTGTTTTTGTTTTGGCGTTAACTCCCCTCAGTGGAAAATATCAGTAAGTGATGAAAGTAGCTAAGTTATTAATTTAAAATATTAAAAAAATGTATTTAAAAAGTTGTACATTATTATAAAATAATTCATAATAAATTTATGTTATGAATTTGAAGAAGATATTATTTTTATTATTAATACACATAAAATCAAAAAATAACAAGGAATAAAAAAATATAAATAGTTATTAATATTTAAAATTATATTAAGAATATCTAAATAAAGTTATTAAGGTGGACATAAATTTAAGATATATTGATATTTTAAATTAATTTGTAACGCTTGTGACTTTTGAATTTCTCTTTACTCTTTTGGGCATGGTGATCAATATTGTTAGTTAGTCATAGCAGGCTCCGTTGAAATAACTGCATAATAGACTAATAATACGTGCGGTTCATCATGGCTGTCGATAGTAAAAAATACATAATTTTAAAGATATTCATTGCATTGTATATGAACATATATGAAAAGATGTTTTGTGGAGGTTTATTTTTTTTAATTTCTTTTCTCTTTTTATATGATTTTCCCTGTATTTTTATATACCCTTTTTGGTTTTGATTTTCCTTGTACTTTTGTAACATCTCTTATGTATTTTCTATTAATATAAATATGGTTTTAATATAATGATGTGATATATACATTTCTTTAATTTAAATTGTGGACTATTTTAAGAACCTGTTGACAAACAAATATTTGACAAGTCAAAGCATTTTTCACCAATAAAATGTAGACATAATTTGTCTCGACGCCATCTATTGAGGGATTTAGCCGTTACAAGCCTTTCTCATACTAATAAAGTTGGTTGTTTACAGGTGAAATATAATAAAAACAGTAATTATTGAATGGAATACTAGTATATATTGATTAACTTGGCGGGTTTGCGATAAGCCGACGTAGCTCAACGGTAGAGCATCTGACCGGCAATCAGAAGGGTGCAGGTTCGAGTCCTGTCGGCGACATTTATCTTTTCTCGGAAGGTTTTTTCAATTTGGATGAGTGTTTCAGGCTAATAATCATTGTTTATAAAAATAATTATATCAATCAGTTTAACGGGAAATTGAGTTAAAAATATATATTTAGTAACTTTTTGATAAAGAATAAAGTAATTTATTGAGAAATAAAAAACTATTTTAAATTGAATCTGTGCAATTAAATATATATATATATATATAAAAACAATAAAACTATCGCTTCGCTCACATTCGTTAGATTCTCGTAATTCAGCACATTCCTCCATCTGTTCTCGAGTCAATTATTCCACTGTTAAATAATTTTTCTCTAATGTCTCTTTTCTTCCCCGTTGAGACTTGAGACTAAACCGAATACAAAGAAAAAAAGTATTTTTTATTTATTATTTTTAAAACAGATAACGAAGGTGTTGTATTTTTCATTCATCATTATTCACTTTAAAAAGACGATGTGAATTTATACATGCCCAACTTTCTCGGGTAACGAGGTTAACAACAATTTTTTTTTATAAAGCACACAGTAATATATTATAATTCGTGTAAATTAATATTTTTTTTAACAAAGCCCCACATTTCACAAAATGCAAACTGATATTACTAATGATGTTCAAAACAAACGTTGAATATTTGTTTACAGAATCATTAATATCTGTTAATCACAAAGACACATTTACTCATATCAAATGACTAATTACCTCCAATGTAATTTGTCGCTGATATAAACACATTGGTAGGTAGGTATATGATTTTTTTTTTAATTTAATGTTAATCAAATTTAATAGTTTTAATTGTTAAGTTCTGCAAGTATCGTGAGTTTTTTTTTATTATTGTGACAGCTGTTACACATTGTGACGACTTATTTGTATAATTTTATTCACTCCCACCCGATTCTAATTTGGACGGGTTTTTAAAAATAATGATTTATTATCGGTAAAACCGATTTAGTTATAACAATCCTAAAAAACACAAAGAATATAAATCCTGAACTAAATAATAGTGGCACATATGAATTAAAATGTGACCATGCCGACTTCAACGCTAACCATATAGGGCAGATGGGAAGGGCTTTCTCAACAAAATTCAAAAAACTTATTCGATTATATAAAAATAATAGCACTTCTTCAAAATTCGCAGAACATCTCTTAGTAAATAATCACGGTCCCGCTTGACAACAACGAGCCTAACCCTTACGTATAGAAATAAAGGGTCTTATATTAAATTTAATTGAACAATTAGAAATTAATAAACGAACGAATGATCCTAATATAACATTAATTACTAAAGTAAGGAAAATGATATATTCATCGTTTCTCAGTATGTTCACATTATTAAAACTATGTAACACATTTAAATAAATCAATTAAGAAAACATTATCAGTTAAATACGGGGAAACACATTATAAATGTGAAAACCTCACAAAACAGAGATTTTTTAATTATTTTCGAACTAAATTGGTTTTACCGATAATAAATCATTATTTTTAAAACCCGTCCAAATTAGAATGTGGTGGGAGTGAATAAAATCATACAAATAAGTCGTTACAATGTGGATAAATCGCAGTATGAAAATGGACAGCTGTCACAATAATAAAAACTAAAAATGCTTGCAGAACTTAATAATTACATTATTAAATTTGATTTACATTAAATAAAAAAAATAAAAAAGTTAAATGGAGTTCTACGAATTAAACACAAAAAAACAATTAATAGGTATTAAATCTTTGTCTTACATTGGTTTATCTTTGACTTTATCACATATGTAACTTATTATTACCAATATTAACACGTAATTTCTAGCTAACATTATTAGAAATTATACAGTATTAATATTAATATTTTTATCAAATCTTGGGAAACTTAATATTCCAGTAATTATTCAATATCGTAATGTTTATTTAAAACACCGTTTGCAAAAACCATTTGAAAAGGAAAGAGTTCTTCTACCCCCTCTACACGTTATTTTAATGTAACAGTACAAGTATAATATAAAGCCAGTGCTATATGTCAGGATGCATGTTGTTCAATATAAAAATATTTTCCTTTGGAATCGGAGTTAAGCCCGAGGGCTTAGAGGTTTCGGCATTTTTGTAAAGCTTTTGAAAGTTTGTGTCAGGAAAAAAATATAAGTGAAGCTATCGGAAAATAAGCAGGGATTTGCTGGTGTAAAAGGCGTCGACTCTAAATAAATATATGTTTTAACAAAAAATAAATATAAAAAAATCATATTTCGAATCTAAAGTAGTTTGCAGAAAGTCTTTGATGCAGATGTTTGACTTGTAAACATTTTTTTCGTGTAACTCTTTTCATTATTTTCTAGGAAGTTTCGATTTTACTTGTGGCAGTATGAAACTAATCAAATATTTTTAATTGTTTCAGGTACGTACGAATATCCATATCTTCATATTTTTTCAAGATCTCAGGAAACATCACTAACTGACAAAGGAAGGTATAAATGATATTTCTTAATATTTTTGCACAGTATGTAGATTTTTGATTAAACTTAACTAAGTAGCCATCACACTGTATCCTTGCAGGGGTAGGCATAGAGTATGGACTTCCACACGACTCCAGCTTCCAGCTTTATTCACATTCATGCGTTTTATAGAGAAAAACTCTGCTGTTATTCTGACTCTTACTTGATATTACCCAACTCCACAATTCGATTTACCTAACAGATTTTCTAACTAGCTATATTGACGTTACTTTAAAAAAGGTTCTTTACGGTCATTGTTGTTTTGATACATCCTATAAATGTAGAAATCATGGGATATTATATTGTTTCCACTGTATTTAATATTTCTCTAAAAAAATCGCTCTCTGTGATGAAGACTCTGATTTTATAATATTAGTTGTGTGCAATAAGGGTAAAAAATTAGATAAATTAGAATAATTAGAAATTAATAAACTAATAAGCAATGTAGAACAAAAGTACGTAATGACTAGTCAATTAGAGAAAATGGCTGACTCTTATAATATGTCCATTTAAGTGTAACCTTACCTGTATGCATTAATTATGTCTAACATATGAATGTAAATAGAAAACACGTAATAAAATACCAGAGGAAAATGCAACTGGGAATTTTGTCGCAGACATCTAAGACGAACTCTAAGAAATATTTATCCCCGATGTGTACCTATTTTAACACAATAAACTATTTTTTAAATCCACCCATTAAAATGTACCCGTAGTTCATGTAGTCAACTACAGGACAAAAATTGTTATTAAATTCATTTCAGCAAACAAGACGGAAATCACAGGGAAAAAACCACACCAGAAATAACCAACTGTTCAAATAAAAGCTGACACGAATGACATTACATAACTTTTTAAAATCCATAGATTCAGTAAATGAACATAATGTAATCCGTCTTCCAGAGGGTAAAAAACCAACCCGGAAGTAGTTTCAAAACATAATAGTAAAGCAGTACCGTCAGCAATAAAACAAATTTCAAGTCGTAAATTAAAAAGACAAACTATATTAGAAAGCAATGGGACTTGCTCCTGACATCGATGCTATATATACCAGAGATTTAGTTTTAATTGTCACAGTCTGACGATACCCGTGATAGGGTGAAACCGGTCTGGTCGAAAATAAATGAGTGGAAAAAAGTTACAAAGGTTTTTTAATAAAAAAAAATCATATTAAAATGGAATTCCACCATGAATTGACAGTTTCGTAATTAGTATATTCAATTATTTATTTACACCCAAATTGGGCTATAAACATTTAAGTTTTTTTTCAGTACAGTACGCATATGTTATATTTATTTAGTAATGTTAAAATAAATTAAACTAAAAAATTAACAAAGAAACGAAAATTTAAAAAATATATATATATATATATATATTCACATAGAATATAAACAATGTCATGGAAAAAGTACAAGTAACTAGCAGCAAACAAGAAGTTTGTATTTAATGAACATTTCATAGTGATAAATTTAATGATTAACATTAAATTCACAAAATAATTGTTAAATACCTTCGTATGTTGCAGGAGATTTAGTTTAAACACCTTTTTTTTACTGCACCCTCACCGAGGTTCCGCATTCGTAGATTAATTGTTTTTCCAAAGGAATCTTGAGTTGTTGAAGGAATTATATAGGAAAATGCTAGTTGAGAAAACCAGCGTATTCAGATCGATTCGGTAAAGATTCTACTGACAAATCACTTATTCACCATATTCCTCTCACCTGGGAAATACTGTAATTAATAAAGACACCGCGGAGAGACAATCCATCTACCACTCTTTGAAATTGCAGAGAGTAAATATTAGTTTTACAAGCACTAAGGGACCATAAGAGAAACTCCCAACAACTAACTTTATTTTACTTGATTACGTAGTAAACACTATAACATTCACGTTAATTAGTAGTTAGGAAAACAAAAGTTGTAAATAGATGACCTCTGCGGCAGTGCGCTTGGTGAACTCTTGGTCTCCGAATCCAGAGTTGGCGGGAACGAAATATACCCTCGGTAATGCCATAAGAGACCATCAACCAGAACGGAAACATTGCTTAAAATGGTTCCCAAACTTTCCCTCCCAAGCTGTAACAAGACGTACCCGACATACTTTTACCATAGATTACTGAGCTTATTTGAAGTAAAAATGTAGATGACGTTTTGGTATTTGGTGAAGATCTTTTAATTTATTTTTTTTTTCGATTTTAAACAAACAAAAAAATCTTTCTCAATGTCGTGTCGTCACTTTTCACTCAGCCGAGTAACCGTCGATCCCCGCCCTGACCCCAACTGTCCAATACCAATTGATTTATTATGTTTTTAGGTGGAAAAAAGGGTAAATTGCCATTTACATTTTTTACTCGAAATTATCACAGGAATTGCTGATTAAACTCTTTTGGATACGCCTTGTTACACCTTGTATAACTTGTGACAAAAAATATGCACATAAAATATCCCTAAAATCATCAATTAAAACCTAAATCTTGATTGAAATGATCAGATTTTACTAGCACTTACTTCACACATGTCATTTTCTACGTCACTTCCTCTCTATCACTTCAATCACCCTCACAGGATTCCCCAAATAGAAATGCTGTATTCAATTTATTTATTTATTTTATTTTTATAACTTATTGAAGTTTGTACACCTCATTGTAATATGTTAATTGTAATAAGTTTGTAAACCTCATAATAATATGAAATAGTGTTCGGGTAGAACTTTGCGATCATCATAAGGATAGCAGCCAATAATATGGTATTTAAAATGGAGGATAATATTAGCAAGTCTTGAACTTGAAGTATAATATTGGTGTAGATGGCGTAAATTAAACTGACCTCATTGGCTAAGTCGGTAAAGCGGTTGCCCCGGATAGGCAGAGGTCCTGGGTTCGAGCCCCAGATGCGACTTTACATTTTTATTTTTCTGTTGTTTTTTCGGATTCGTGTTTTATTTGGGATGTGTTAATATTATCTTCTTCAATGATTGAGAAATGCTATAGTTCACTGGCTCCGACAGTTTTTTTATTGTCAATACCGTACAAAAGTCACAACTACTAGGAGCCAGCGGAATTATGGCAACCTGAATTGGGGTACGTTATGAGGCTGAAGAGAGTAGGAGGGGAAGGAGACGAAGGAAGGGATGGTTCGGTTTTTATTCCGGTCTAGTCGTTAAAAACGGGTAAAGCATTTTTAAGCAATATTTCAGTACTAAATTATGGTCTTTCACCAGGGCAATACTGACACTATCTACCACTTTGGAATGCAAGTTTGTAAATCTTGGGCGATATTTATATTAAAAAAATATACTCCATCTTTCAAGACCAAGGATGGTTAGGTCGTATTTTAAAAAAATATATTTTTAAAACTTTCATGTGTCGAAATCTATCCTGATATATAAAATAAAATTCAAAATAAACTGAATTCAGAAAATTTATTTATTAATTTCTTATAATGTGGATAACCTACTATCAGAAAAGGTGTGTGAAAAACAGTTTTCTCTGTATTGAAAATTCTTAAAAATATATTTAAAAATCCAATATTTCTTCGTAATGATTTCCAATTGTCTCGAAAATGTATTCATTAATTTCTTATAACATGCATGTTACACTATCAGTAAAGGCCTGTAAAAACGGCCTTCCCTGTAATGAAAATTCATTGAGCAAATTTCAAACTGCATGCAGCGAGTCACGGCATCAATTCGTCTATCGTACGTCCACATAATTCTACTGTTTGTCGTTCAACAAAGTAAAACGAGTCAACATCGCTCCGCTGTAATATGGTACTGGCTATAATGTATGGTGTGTTTTTATACTGGCAATAGCGTACCTAGGCTCTGGTGTAGAACCCACGGGGAAAATCGATGCTGCAAAGTGAACTGAAGTCATAGGTGCTTGTAGAAGAAATACTAATGATGTTTGTAATTTGATATATCTTATAATACCGTATGAAGATATCGCTTTGTGATTATCCATTCAAATAAATTAATTGATATATTTATTATAATTAATTAATTGATTTCCAACTGTTGTATTCCGTCAGGGATTGTTAAATCTAAACAGTTCATATACATATTAAAACGCATGTTTAACATGTGATAAATATATTATACATGTTCTGAACTCCAGAATTAATTCAATCTACACATACTTAAATGAATGACAAGACAAACATTAACATTTTACACATTTATATCTCATTTCAACGATGGTTTACATTTGCCCAACACAACATTTGCACAGTCTTGCGAACAAATATTTAAGCGATATGGATGTATTTGACAAAAGTTTGAACTTCGCCAACTTTTAAAGCCATATGAACGTATTCTTTTAAGTTTACAAAAAAAGACCCTCCATACAGCATAGATAGAAATAATTTCCCACAGGGTCTCCCGTGTGGAGTAACTACATAAAAAAATTACTGCAAATTTTATAATAAAATAAATCGTTTTTAAACAACAACAAAAAAATAGCCGCAATTTAACATTTTCATTTTTGTTAATATTATTTTGAGGATTTCGTCAAAATGCCTACATTAATTCTGTATGCTTCCTGTATTTTGTAAATTTTTGTTTTTTTATTCTCTTTCTTAAAATATTGCAATTTCACAAAAAAGTGTACCATGTAAAAGCCCTCGAGGAGTTTAAATAAAATAAGAAATTTAATATTTACGGTTTTAGAAATAATGGAAAAATATTAGACAATAAGATAGGTACAAAAAAATTAACGTCGTCCTTGATAGGAAAAAAATCGTTTATTTTTTAATTAAACCTAATTAACTAAGAAATTATCAAGCCATTTCTCCGCACGGGTGGGCAGAGAGGACGGACCGCCAAACAATTCGATCTTGGCATACTTCATTCACATTCGTACATAGTCTCATTTATTATCTTCTGTTATTCTGACTTCTGACAAGGCCCGACTTAAGTATTTGATTCACTTGATCGTGTCATGTCTTCCTTGGGCGTCTCCGGCTTCTTCTTCCATTCACATTCGCGTCATATATTCTCCTTACACCCCTTTCTTTAAGTGTCCCTTTTTAATCTTACTCATTACGCTTTCATCAGCCTTGCATTATTTTCGAATCTCAACATTTTTCACGCGAACATACACCGTTTTACTATAAATTCGCCTTCGAGATTTCATTTCTGCATCATTCAGTCTACTTTTATCGTTCCCCTGTCGTTCCATGCCTCACTACCACACATCAGAGTTGGTATCAGTACTCTATCGTGGACTGCTAACTTCGCTTCTTCATATATTTTTTTGTTAGCGCCAACCGTGTTCAGTCCTCCGTTGGTGGTTCCTGCATTCACGCTTCTTTCAATACCCCTATCAGTCTTTTCATCTCTCGTAAACATACTTCCCGAATATATAAACTTACTTACCTGCTCCAAGTATTCATTATTCACCACTATATTGCACACTGTTTTGTGCTCTCTTTTTCAAACTCCATGGTTTTAGACTTATTTACATTTATCATTAGCTCATTCTTCATACATACTACGTTCATACCTAGACTGTAAATCTTCCATACTGTTAGCAATCAGCACCGCATCATCAGCATACAACAGGCAACATACTCCATTCAACATACTTCCAGATTACTCCTTTTCGTGCCCAAGCCCACCTCTTTCAATTATTGCATACAATTATCCAATCCAATTATCATTGAATAACCACGGTGATATTATGCAGTCTTCCTTAACACCTTTAGGGATGTCAAACCACCCTGTAAAATCACCGTTTATCCTAACACATGCAACGCTTCCCTCGTACAGAGATGCGATTGCCTGTATAAGATTCGTATTCACTCCATGTTTGGACAATAAAATACCTTCCGTAACTTTTTTCTGTCAACTCAGTCAACTTTTAATTAATGTGTCAAATAGCCCAATTCATCACCCGGTTATGTTAAAACTATGTATAAACTCAGATATCTCTTTATCTCCTCTTTTGCCCTTATTTTGTCTCTCTTGCACCTATCCTAATTGCTTTTCAATAAAATGTATATCTCAAACACTTAACGTTATACTGGTTTCTGTCCCGAGGAAGACAATATTTGTCGAACCGATTGGAACTTCGTTATAAATTAAAGTGATTTTAAAATTACATTGTAGCATTTACAAAATTACTTTATCGAAAGGTGACATATTGAAATTTCATCATGCCTTTCAATTGAATCATTATGGACATCTGTACGAGGGTGGGTTGTCGACTCTTCTCGCGTTATTTCAAAGCACTAAGTGGGTAAAGTAAAATGGAACGTGCCCACAACAAAAACTTCACGGTTAATAATAATGAAGCTGGTTTCTGCGATACGATGTTAGTTATTAGTTCTCATTAACGCGGTTTCTTTATCATATAAAAATGCCTTTATTTTCGTGTACCGGGTCATAGGTTAAATAGTTGTTTTTAAAGGGATTCGCTACACAAATATGGTTGGGAACTTGTGGGTTGATGATAAAATTGATTATGTATGCAGTTCAATTAAAGTTATTTTGTAACTGAATTCTTCGTTTGCCAGAACACATTCGTTTGCCCACATCTTAAGAAAACTCACTGACAACACAACCCATAGATGAATGTAATGTTCCAGCATCCGGTAATGAAAATGGATAAGCACAATGTTGTTACTGCTTTTCACCATGATGTAAGTTGAGCTGACTTCAGTGTTCCTTACTAAATGGTTCGATAGTGCACCATAAGGGCATTGAAGATTTTTGTATTTGATGGGTTTATGTAGTTAAATCAGGATTATTTGATAAGATTGTTAACACAATAATTACGTTCGCCTGCTGATATCAGCCATTGCTTATTTCAGTAAGAATCCTAAAGCATTATTCCAGTTAATGACTTCTAATCGTGGTGTGAATATTACGAAGGCCCAAGGTTGTGTTAGAACTTTTATGTGTTGAATTAATCGTAGAACTGGTTGCAGATGGGCTGTAATTTCTCTTTTTCTTTTTTAAATTTTTTTTATTTATTAATTTATATCTACATATTATACTGTACCATTTTACATAGTATATATAATAAAGGCGCAGTCTATGGTGTTTTATAATGTGGAGTGTAAGGTAGGTTTGAAGAGGTGATACTGTGAATGGAATGCTTATGTGTATTAATAAGTTTTGTTTTAATGTTTTAGTTCTGGTACATAAATTAGATGGAATTTGAAAAGAAATCCAACTTTTGTTTTTGTTTTGGTTACAGTAGGAAAATACTTTAAAAAATAATAAACACGTAATTATTGATACTTTCGACTATGTTGGTTAAGTGGTATTGATTATTAAACTTCCTAAACCTAGCTCGACCACATCTTTAGAGTTTTTTTTTTATTTTTTTTTTATTGTATAATATTAATTATATACAGTGGGAACTTATACCCGCTAAGCCACTGCAAGTAGCTTGTCAGCAGGAGTTTATTTCAACAATATAATATAATACAACAATAAATTACAATCATCATACAAATGTAGGGCAAAAATTATTATATTTAGGCGCATGCATCTTGTCCTGTACATAAGTTGAGAAAAAAAAAATTAAAGAGAAAAAAATAATGGTAAAGGCATTACAGATTTGTTATTGAGATACTAGAGTCCAATCTTATAACACCGATTTAAATAATATTATAAAAATGTCAATATCATAAAAAATATCAAAATTATAAAAGTACCAATATTATAAAAGTATCAATATTATAAAAATATCAATATTATAAAAACATCAATACTTTTAAAAATATCAACATTATAAAAACATTCATATTACAAAAATATAACTATTACGTAAATATCAGAAATATCAAAGCATCTGTAAGTATTAAATAGATTAAGAAATAAAAATTTAAAAGATATATACATAAAACAGCAGTACAGGTTGGTTACAATGAGGATAGACTTAAATATAATAGTAACACCGTAACAGTAAGTACACCAGATATCTAGGAGCTATACAACCATGGAGACCGTCATATTTGTTACCATCAATACACAAGGTTACTTTCCAAAAGCCAACACTTTAACATCAGTGAGAATTTCATCATAGGACAATTGTTTTTAAATTCGTACGGCAATTTGTTAAATATAAATGGTACAATGTATTCAAGGGTTCGTTGACCATATTTATTTTGAAATATTGGCACTATCATTCCTATATTTTGTGTGAAACGTGTATTGTGTACATGATCCACCACTGCCTTATACGGACTTTCAGATATATGTTGCAGTAGAATTTTATGCCACAAAAGACCACGAACAGGTAATACATTAATTGATTTGTACATGATATCAATGTCTCGCCTTTGCTTAAAAACTGTTTTACTTACTAACAATTTTACCATGGCGTTTTGAATCAGCTGTAAATGTTTTATGTTGGTCTTACAGGAGTGTCCCCAAGAAGTTATACCATACCTTATAGTCGATTCTGCTAGAGACAAATAAATTAGTTTCATAGTTTTTATAGGCACATATAATTTTACCTTGTGGAGTCTTCCTACAATGGCTCGAAGTCGCTTACAGAGGTTGGAAATTTGTACGTCCCATTTCATATTACAATCCACCGTAACACCTAGATACACGTACTGGTTGACTAATTCGATACTTGTACACGCGCAGGGCTGTTTGGTATTATTGTGAATGCAATTAGTAAATTTATAAATGGAATATTAAATTGATTTACGAAAAGCCAGAATAGCGAAAAACTTGACGTATTAGCATGGTGCGCGTGGGCATGGTTAAAACGGCCCAAAACCATCGGGAAATCGGCAGAGTAAGAATCTAATACATAAGACCGAATGAGTATCTACCTAAACGAATACAAAATATTACCTAAATAAATAAAATTTCCCCTGTTTTTTAAAAGCGTTATAAAGGCGTTGAAAGGCAACGAAAAAAACGAGCTGTATAAAATGCACAATAGAAACGGATTAGTACAGATTTGTAAGGATTAGTACATTACCCAGTGATAGCGCGAACTGGTAAACAAATTCTTGTACATAACAGCTTGTGATAATGTACAAAAAGCGATTAAAAAAAACAACTTGTATTAGTTTTCTTAAATAAAACTTTTCTTCAATAGATGTATTCTGTGTAGCTAATGAGGGAAGCTTCACTTCTGAAACATGTTGATATTTATATATTAAATAGTGGTTCACAAAAAATATTTCTTATTAATTTTATTAATTAATAAAAAATAAAAAATACAGTTTCATTAAACTATTGGTATTCACTTTGTGGCGTCATTACTAATAAATGAATTAAATAAATTTACTTTGTTTTCACCACTTTATAAATACGTAGATAACTACATGTTTCGAAAGCGATGCTTTCTTCATCAGGAATATATGAATATTAAAAATAATAATGTCAAGTATAGACAAATGATAAAATTTAGAACACAATAATGTAAAAATAGCAAAATTATAAACGTAATCAAAAATTGATTAAAGCAGGTAAGTAATTAAAAAAAATATATGTATTTTGTGAAACATTGAATAACAAATTTATATTAGAAAAGAAAAAATAAATTATTTTTATTATTAGTATTAATATGAAAATAAATTCAAAAGATTTAATTTTTTTTTGATTATTTATTCAATTTAATTCACTGTTAACTATTTTTCTGATTTCTATAATTTCAAATTCATCTATTTGTAAAGCGGTTGTATTTATATGTAAAATTTGCAAACCATTATTTTTCATCAAATGAATGATTGGTTTTTAAAATATGATTTGCAAATTCAGAATAGTTGTTACTCTTATCTCTGATTTGACAAGAGGTGACACGGTGTAATGATTGGGAAATTATTAAAAAACTTATGAAATAATTTTTTTTTTTTTTACTGACTTTATTAAATTTATGCCACTAATTTATGGAGAATACAATGGTAATTAATAATTGCGAAACATCGAATTACATGTACTATCAAAATACATATATATCAATGCTAAAATATGCAATGCTAAAGTGTACATTGATTAAAAAAAATAATAGATTCATTTTGTGACTAGCGATATTCTGTAGTAAAATAACAGATTTCTGAAAAATATTTTAAGAATTTTTTTTTCAGCCATGTTTTAGTCACCTACCACAATCTCTTTTTTTAATAAAATTTTCCGGATAAAAAAAATAGTATATGAAAAAACAGGAACACCAACCATTTCCAAGTTGAACAGGTCACATTTTGAAGAATTTTTGTGGCTAAATTAGGCATTAATTACGTAAAAAGCCACAAATTTTCAGTAACGACCAAAAAGAATCAAATACGCATTATGCACCTTATTATGCAAATGCATGATTATTCTCCGATGTCTAGTTATTACACTGAAAGAAGAATTACTTCAAAACGTGAACTAAGCGTTTCTCGTAGTTGAACTAGAAAATAACGGATTTTGTTTCAAATCAGCCTAAAATGTGAAAACAAAATGTATGTTCACTGACCAGATTCTCTTTGTACTCCCGAGTTAATAAATGCCATTAGTTTAATGGTACGGTGTTGCATATTATAAAATTACTCATTCACTCCACCTGCGTCTAATGAAAATGTAGAATACTCATCTCTAGTGCATACAGTTTACTAAGTAATAATTTAAGGGATTCTTTATTAAAAGCTTTTTAAAAATTTGCAAAGGTACTGTCAACTTGCTTTTCATTCGTAAAATACAACCCATAATAGTCGCAATAACGTGCAAAATTCGTACCAAAATCTGTGTAACTCTGCTTAAAATAGAGCTCCCGTAATTTCTTTGTTCTGCTTTCCTGTAAAGATAGAATCCCGAGCATGGATTAAAACCATCGTTAAAGTTGCCTCTTAGGAGCTATACTCACCGTACAAAGCCCGCAGGTACTATAAATATTTATTGATTTCGTGCAGATTGAATCATCCCCTAGTCTAGATTCTAGATACCTGAAAACATTCTCGACTCGACTCAGCAAATAGGGGCAATTGATCTATCAGACCGAAAGCACTGACGCAAAGGCAACATATGGGAATGCTTAGTCTGTTTTCGGGGTAATGTGTTAATTAAATGTTCTGCGAAACTAGCGTGATTCACAGACAGATGGTAGACATGAGAAACATGCTGCCAGCATTCGTACTCATTTAGCTTTCGTCACATGACGACTTCCATTAAAAATATATTTTTTTTGTAGTAACGAAAAACATTTAGTTTTGTAGTCCAAACTTTTCACTACATATAACGTATTTGAAAAGGGAGTATGTATGAGGAATATGTCAGTCTGAGCACTAAACCCATCGGGCTGACCACTAATATAGACTGTTCGTCGTCTGATCTACGGTTTAGATTTGGAACGATCTGCAGTTTTAGTTTTGTTCCAACAACATTGATTTCTTCAAGACAAGGTTCTAGATTTACTTCTTCCTCTAATAAATAACTATCCCATATTCCCAGAGACGAACGTCGGAGCCTCCTTTCAATTTTCGTCTGGTATAAAAGCTATGAAATTAAATTATTAAGTCTTGGAGGACCGCACATGAAATATTCCAACGAGGGCAATATACCGCTTTATTTTCTTAAGAGGAACGGCTGCGCGACCCGCTTCATACAAAACTTAATTTTGGATTTGAAGTCAAAATACTCACCTTAAACTAATGATATTTTTTTTCATCAAAAAGTATAGTAAATATCTAGTACGGATTAGAAGTAATTTATTTATTTTTGTTTGACATTATGAAATATAGGCCATTAAAGGAATTGATTTTTCGGGGCACCTTTAACGATTATTTGTGGGCTAACGATGATTTAAAAAAAGTTTTACCCCATTTTCTTTGAAAATTAAATGAAATATAAAATATATATTTTTTAAATATATTAAAATAAGCATTATAGTGGACTTTAAATTAAATTAAAAACAAGCAATTTACGTTGGAACACAAATTTGCCCTAAATAATTTAAAATATCGACCCGAAAATAGGTTTTTTTAAAATGTTTTGTATTTTAAATACGTAATCATATTTACATAGCAAATATGATATTTAAAAAACAAATACAATAAACCCGAAAATAATTTTCTAAGTTGCCTCTAAAATTATGGAAATATTTTTTTTTCATAGCCTATACTTCACAATTTAAAACAAGAATAAATAAAATACTTCTCATGCATACTAGATATTTAATAAACCTTTAATTAAAAAAAATATATATCATTAATTTTGGATGAGTATTCTGACTGAATGATATATACTAAAAAGTTCTGAACATGCATGTGGTAGTCATGGACCCACTTTTCCGATCAGTTTGAAAACGTTCACGGTATTGTAGTTTTTAAAATCATAAGTGAGAAGTAAGTAGCTAGAACTCGTACATAATATTCGTAAAAATACATTGAACCTACTGAACAGACATTTCCTAGAAGTACGAGTATGATTTATACACATTTGGTCGCCAAATTACATGAGACAGAATTTAAAAGTACGAATTTTTTAGCAATTTCACCCAAAGTAAATTGATATTGACCAAATGTGGCACATTGATACGCCAACAGCACACTTTCGTCAGTCTCCATCTTCAGCGATGCCCGTATCACAGTGTCTACTCTAAGTTGGATATAATTGGTTTTCCTCTGAGGTTTTCCCAATTACTTTACGGAGGGTAACTTCCAATCTGGAAGGTAGGCACTATCCGGTAAATAAAGAGTATTAAGACCGTTTATAATAATTGAATCTCTGAAACAATTAACTAATTTAGAATGTCTCCAACAAGGCTATCTTTAGCTATTTGTACGATATAGCTGGCGATAAGGCTGAGAGTGAAATGGCCTTCATTAAATATAATATTCACCAAGATATTGAAAACAACAACGTGAAATTGCTAAGCGTTGCTTAAGCAAGTTAACAAGCGAGTCGTCATAAAAATTACTTGGTACATTTCACTCATTAAAAAAAATCCTTAATATTATTCTTTATGAAAATCAGTGAAAAGTTTCTATATTATTTTTGTCGCTCAACATTTGTGATTCTTGAAATGCTTCTAGTGAATCTGTATCACTAGTATGTTAATGGCTTTCTTATAATCCATGAGGTTTGTAAATTTAGCATTTTCAGGATAATCTAAAAGATAGATCGTTGTCAACCATAAGCCAAAAAATATTGCGAATTGCTATAAACGGGCTAATAAAAATCAATGTTTGAATTTGAACACTGGAAAAGAACTATTACTTTGATATGAAAAAGCAAACTCAAAAGCATTTCGGAAAGTTGCAACATAAGCAATGCTTAACATTTTGAACTTATTACGTATTATATTATTATTAATCATGTGCATAAATAAATATTTTGAGAGAATATTAAATATTTACTATGTTATCATTAAAACTTGTTACACACGATGACCATAATATATGGGCATTGCACATCTCACGATATCTCTCACCGTACAATTACGTGCGGATCCCAATATCAGACGGGTAATATAATATATCGTGGGAAAGTTCAAAGTTCAAAATCATCAAACATAACTTACTCAGATAGGGAAAGTTGTAATCCCTGGTGGCTAATCAGTGCGTTACTCTACGAAACGCGGAATATTATGTTCTAAGGGTCGATAAAGAAGGTCAATCAGACAATTTTTTCTTTAGTATCGACCTATATAAAAATCGTTTTTATTACGAAATCCTTGAATTTCAGACAATTTAAATTCCCCAAGGAAGTGGATTATCGTTTTGCTTATCAAATGGTAAAAATATCATTGACAAATAACGTAACTAGAGATTCTTCATAATGTGGTCGATGATCTCAGTTGATTGTAATATATTATAAATATTACGAAATAATTGTTTTCATTATTTAGGTTTCTTAAATCAATTTTATCCCATTCCTACGGTACCTTTATTGTACTAAAACTGGGTCCAAACGAATCAATCAGCCGAAGGTAGTAATTAAATATTGCTCTAGAGGGAAGGATACTCTAAAAGTTTGTTAATTAACTTTTGACATATCCCGAGTAGAATAATAACATAAGCTGGCAAATGTTTGTTATAGTTTGACAGGTTGATACTAAATGACTTACGTTTAGTTTGAAAGCTTTTCTCCATTCGTAAGTGAGTACTTTTAAATAATAAATTCTCAATTGTACAACTTGCGTTGAGTTCACATCCCACGATGGATTTGATAGATGTTTTACATTTAAGAAGGTTAATTACCAATTGAGCGTAGTTCTGCTGAATTAAGCCAGGCCACACTAAACACATTCAGAGAAATATGCACCTATGCGATCATTTGAATCTACATAACCAAATTAACTGTTGTTTGTTTTTTTTTAATTGTGAAGTTATCATAGATCTAGGATGCATCAAGTCTTTGAGGAGATTCCAAGGCAACTTGCGTTTAAATGAATTATTTTACGAGTTGGCTTCTTCTTGTTTAATGCCCAAATAATATTTTTGAAAACAGCCAATCCACTATCTCCAGAAAAAGTAGCATACATTTTTGAAAAATGTCTTAATAATTATTTTAAAAAGTGTTTTTCATGTAGTATTATGGAAGGAATAAGAGCAGTGGTAGAGATATTTTCAAAGAATCAACCTAAACTGAATTTTAAACTACCTATAACTTCACGAATCATTAATTCTTGTGTGTTAAAGTGGGAGTTAGTTAGAATGTGCAAGGTTTGAACTTAGAATCTCATGAACGAACTCATCCCACAGTCAAGACATCAAAACGAATCTGCTTAAATCTAATTGGCCGCGTAGTTGCGTTCAGTAGAATTGAATGCATAATATACTCGTAAGTGAGCACCAAGGTTAAAATGCAGAAAGCGACCAGGTGATTTTCTGATATATTTACATTATGGTCCATTGGTTTGGAAATGTCGGCAGAATAGAAGTTAAACAAAATGGGATACAGTGATATGCCTTGGGGGACACCGGCTTTAAGTGGACGTTCCGAGGAGAAAATATCGTCTTATTTTACTATAAAGGTATCATCAGAAAGATAACTCATTATCATTCGGATAAATGCAATGGGACCGCTCAGAAGATACATCTTATGAAATATTCCGTTATGCTATAATAGTATATCAAAGGCTCGCCTTATACATCGAGCTTAAGGATCACCGTGTTGATCTATATTGAAGCCTTTTCTAATATGTTCAACTAGGCGGAGAAATTGATCCATTTTCGAGTGACCGAAAGCTGTTTTGGAAATAAGAATAAATGATTCTAGTCGTACGAGGATGGTTTTCTGTAGAATTTTAACTAAGCAAGCTAGGAGACTGATTAAGCGATGATTCTCAGCTAATAGCGGATCTTTGACCGGCTTCGAAAATTAAAATGACATTTGCTTGTTTGAATGCTTTTGGAAAATAATAAATGGTTTTATCCTCACGACATACCCTATTTGGGGGATGCTATAGTCTCACTGGGTCTAGATAGTTGGAAACAATTGCGATTCTTGTGCGGGACTAACAGAAAACATAAAACAATGAAGTCTTAGTGATGCATTACAGATGGGTGTTAAGAAATAGATGCGATTTTATCGGCAGTCATTTATTTAAGGAATTTATTGGATATACTGTCTAGTCCGGCAGCTTTTTTGATTTGGTGTTAAAAATTTGATTAGCAAGTCATCGGATTCTGTAATTTTAATTGATGGAACTTTTGATTCGACCATTAATACGAAGGACGGATCGTAGTGGGTGAATTGGGCTTCAAGGCTGTCATCGATTCTTCTGCAGTAGAGTATACAACTCCGTTTGTACCTTGAAAGGGATATATTCTGGTCTTTGTGCGTCTGATAGTTTTTAATACTAGTATTGATTGCGGTAATAATATCATCTTAAGTTCGACTGCCGCGACCACTGCTACACGTCATGTATAGCTCTAAGCCATACTAGTCGACGATTATCGTTAAAATTTGATAAATCCTTATAAAAGTGTAGAGACTGTCTTTACAAGAAGAAAGCCTAAATAGCCCCCGAATATAAAACTGTTTCGGGAAAATGTACCTTGGTAAAATACATTTAAATATTTCGGAGTAACCTCAGAATCAAAATTGACCAGGGCAAAGCTTATACATGAAATATTAATATCAGCACATAAGTCAATAACCGCACTCTACTTTATGTTAGGTATAAATAGTCGATTATCATCAAACAATACAATATTCATCTACAAGAGAACTACAAGACCGGGCCTTACATACGCTGCATCCATTCGGGGACACGCACCTCACACTCGCATTAACAAACTAGAAACCCTGCAAAACAAACCGCACTCTACTTTATGTTAGGTATAAATAGTCGATTATTATCAAACAATACAATACTCATCTACAAGGGGACTACAAGACCGGGCCTTACATACGCTGCATCCATTCGGGGACACGCACCTCACACTCGCATTAACAAACTAGAAACCCTGCAAAACAAACCGCCCTCTACTTTATGTTAGGTATAAATAGTCGATTATCATCAAACAATACAATATTCATCTACAAGGGGACTACAAGACCGGGCCTTACATACGCTGCATCCATTCGGGGACACGCACCTCACACTCGCATTAACAAACTAGAAACCCTGCAAAACAAACCGCACTCTACTTTATGTTAGGTATAAATAGTCGATTATTATCAAACAATACAATATTCATCTACAAGAGGACTACAAGACCGGGCCTTACATACGCTGCATCCATTCGGGGACACGCACCTCACACTCGCATTAACAAACTAGAAACCCTGCAAAACAAAGCCATTCGACTAGCGTTGAATGTGCCGAAGTATATCAAAATTTCCGCTTTCCACAAAGACACAAACATTCCTCTGATAAAGGAGCTATTTGTAACACATCCGGAAAAAAATCTATCCTGGTCTAGCCAAACATGAAAACCCATCCCTAAATGCTCTTGCCCAATACAGCGAGAATGAAAAATTTAAACATAAAACACATATAATAATAAGGAGTAAAATTCTGTCCCAGGTCGCAGTATAGTTATATATTTCATTTTCCTACCATCAAATATTTTTAAAATATGTATTCTAATAGATAGATAATCCAATTTGTAATCACGTTAGAGTCAGTAATTCCATTGTTTAGGAAATCAGAACACAAATAATAATATCTAAGTTCAAATCCATGTGATTTTATGAGGTTGCTGAAGATGGTTTATATTCATTTATTGTCGTACAGACGTATTTCATTCGCTTGGGTATTTTCTGCTGGCCGTAACAATGAATAAGTTTTAAATAAGTTAAGTGCAGGAAACAACCAATGGCTGGCTGTTTTTCGTAGAATGTCATTTCATTATTCAAAACAAATGTCTTAAAAAGTAGCGTGGCTGTTCTCTACAGTGTTGATGGCTGATTTTGTAATTAGTCATAATTTTAATGCGCATTTATTTGAAACTTTTGAACGGGGGGACCTTGACTATTTGAACAGAAGTAGAAAGAACTTAAATCAATATTTCTATTTTTGCAACTGTTAAAAAATGGTGAAAATCCATTATATGATTGAATAAAAGACGCTTTTTTAAACTCCATTCCAATTTTATTTTTGGTCATGGTCAATAGCGTTTAAAAAGTGTATTTTTTTACGGTAACTCCACACAGGAGACCCAGAAGGAAATAATTTCCCTCAAGGCCTTTATCATCTTTGGAGATGCTGTGGAGAGGGTCTTTTAGAGGATGGGAAGAAGTGAACTTGGGTCTTGAAGAGACATATTTTCTAGGATGGAGGAAACACAGAGGCCGGCAGATCATTCCATAGCCGAGCTGTTGAACACAGGAACGAGTCGTAAAAGCCCGTTCTCATGTGACAAATGTCGACTGTGTGCAAATCTTCGGCACGCGTTTGGCGTGTTTCCTGACTATCTACCGGTGCTGAAGGGATCAATGACGCTAGTTCCTCAGACCATCTTCCATTAAAATACCGGTAAAACATATTATTATTTTCTCCATTACATATTTTCCAATCTTTTCTTTGAACAGTTATAAATAGCAAAATACAAAAAGCTTTAATAAAAAAACTAATCACTTTTACTCTCAGAGTGGAAAATAATAAAAGACCTAGGGAAACATCTGTTTACCAGAAACAGGCAATTCAGAAAAGCTATATTTTATTTAATCGTATTAATTATTAAAGAGAAAAATTGCTTATTTGTTTGAGAACTTTAAAAATTCAAAGGTAACTATTGAACCGAATCATTATAACATGAAAATTTTGTTCAGCTGTGAAACTTACATAGAGTAATAAAATTCATCTTTGCATAAATAATCATAACGTGAGGGAAGTACAGGTGAGTATAAGGAAAGCCGAATGTTAATGGTTTTTTATTCTTCCTTTTTTCGTTTTTCTTGTAATTCCCAATGGAAAAGTAAACCGCAAAGTTGAGACTCACACAGAAATATAAAGGTGGGTAGTCGTAAGTGAATTTTGTAACATAGCTATTTAATGCTGGGATAGTTACAACTGAAGAAAGGTGGGTACTTCGTAGAGATCATTCAGTGAACTAGTTATATGTTTTAAATCATTTCAATATACAATACAATATAAACTTCTATCATACTTCTCAATTATGTCGTTCCCCTGTCGAGCAGGCTCAGGAACCGATGATGTTTATACCTAGTTTTCATTGCAGTTGTATTAACTTGTATCAGTCTGGGACATTTATTTTTTTCACAATTAATACTATATTAATGTAGATGTATATGAATACTGTAAAATAAGATCTATGAGACGAAAGTGTGGTAAAACAGTGTATGATTGTATGAAAAATGTTTATATGCGCAAGTATTGCAAGGCAGATGTAAGCGTAATGAGTAAGACTAAGAAAGGAACGCTTAGATGATTTGGGTATGTAGAGTGAATTAACAAAGAAAGGAGTATAAGGATAATATATGACACGAATGTGAATGGAATAAGAAGCCGGGGGCGCCCGAGGAAAACATGGTACGATCAAGTGAATCAATTACTTGAGTCGGGTCATATCGAGTCAGAACAATAGAAAGGAATACATGAGACGATGTATGAGTATGAAGAATTGTATGCCAAGAGTTATTTGGCGGTCCGTCCTTTCTGCCTACCCCTACGGAGAAACGGCATGATGATTAGTTAGTTTGGTACATTTTTTTTTCTCCACACAGGAGGCTCAAAGGAAAATCTATATCATCTTTGGGGATGTTGTGTGGAGGTCAGTGTGTCCAGCAGTGATGGACATATTTTTTATATATATTTTTTTGTATGGATACCGCACAAGAGTCCCAACTGCTCCCAACCGTCTGGAGCCAGTGAGACTATGGCATCCCCAATTGGGGAATGTTGTGAGGTTGAAGGTATTAGGGAAGGGAAGGAGAAGGGAAAGAGGAAGGTGTGAAAATGCCTAGCTATTCAGATCTGGTTACCAAACACGGCTAAAAGCCATTTCAAGCAACGTTTCAATTCTAGATGGTGGTCTTTCACCAGGGCGATACTGAAAGTATCTTCCACTCTTAGTATATTAAACCATTCCTCCCATCGCGATGCAAGACGATAGGTTGAGTCCGGCTGGAGAGGTCAAGAGGTCTACCTCAACCGACCTCTCCCGATCCGACCCACCACGTAACTGTTGGACAGATTTATCCGTCGCCAAGACCTGGACAAACCTCACACCATGAACCCGGGCCCCTCTGCTAAGTCACCAAAAATACCGAAGGTGACTTATGGTAGAGGTGTCGGTTATCTAATGAATGGTTCTCGTGGCGGCGGTTCAGCTAACCGATACAATAAATAATTTTCACATATTTTTAGTATTACGATAAACACCATGAAATCGTTCCCATATTGCCTATGAACACCAACAAAATATACTCGATTTAACTTACAATTTTTTACAGTAAAGTTTTAAAACAA